>PVHP010014338.1:0-40235 GCA_004024765.1 Zapus hudsonius | reverse complement strand
AGCGCCACCATCTGGGGATCAAGTGCTAAAACACATGAATTTATGAGGAGTATTTCACATTTAAACCATAATACTGCCTTAGGAAAAGGAGTCTTTCAATTACAGGGTTAATGGATGTAGTTGTGGCTCGTAGCAGAGTGATCTATTCTTCATAAGCTACATAGCTCATAGATAAGCAAATAACCCATAAACTCTATCTTAATAAAAGTCAATTATATGCTCCCAACTCATAGTTAACATTTGTGTCCAAAAGATTTATAGATCTGCACTGTAACACATTCTATGATATTTATTATACTGTGGTATCTACATGTTGCAGACTGAAGAAAGAGACAGCTCACTTAGTGAAGATAAAAAGTCCGTTTATCTGGTAACATTTGCTCTGAGAGCCAGATGCCATGAATGAAAGAATTTCCATCAGAGTCCCACAGGAAGAAAAAATGGATAATGACAACTTTAACATTGTTTCAGTTGATCATTTCTGACTATCCAGACCTTCCAGAGTGTGAGAGCATTTTTCAAAGGGCCATGAAGGATGGAATAACTGGACCCTGTGAAGCTTACTTGGTATGTGTCACAGTATTCTGGAAACTTACCTGGTGGTTTTAGCTCTGCTTGGTAACTTTCTTTCAAGGTTTCCAAGTAACCCCCTCAACTAAGGGAGGGCTAGACCATTCAAAAAGACTGGAATTCAGAAATCTAAACCAGAAATCTTTTGTAAGTCCTGTTATTGTATCCAGTGAGAGCTCCTTTCTCCTCTCTCCTAATGTGAACACATTTACCACCCTGTGGTCTTTAACCCATTCTTCCTTTATAATTGTTTCTTTTCCTAGAGTTTAACAACTGGTCATCTATAGCCTTACCATCTCCATTTTCAGTCCCAAAATTGTGGCACACTATAGATTTCACTTTCCTTTGACATAATCTTCCTCCTTTTGCCTTCTAATCTTGGGCATGCTCTGATTATCCCATAAAGACCATGGGTCATGGTTAGAGTTGCTTCCTAGTCATAGACAAAAGGTGGTCTTTACTCTGCCTTGCTTCCGATTCAAATTGTGCAACTGTATAAACAGCTTTTTAAAGTGCTGGTAACCATGTATTCCAGTGACCTTGTAAACCTTAATGACAAGACTGTAAAATGAGCGTCATTTTCATATGCCAGCAGCACAAGAATGATCCTCTTGACGTTACAGCATGATTCCAGGGTTGGGAATGATAATCTGTGGAGACCTGATCAGTCAGATGTTCATAAAATGTCCACTAGATTCCCCATCCTTTCTCAAAATTGGAGATTTCAGTAAAAAAGTAATATAAATTTTGGTTTTAAAAAATGTACAACATATAATCCTTCAATAACTCGATTCCTTCAAAGAATTGTATAAAAATTGGACACTGAGAGAGTGGGCATATAACTTTCTTGGGTATGGGAGAGAGCAGAGACAAAAGCTCCAGGAAAGGCTTTAAGTCTGAGCTGAGTATTAAAGGAAGAGTTATCTAGCATTACTTGGTTTTTTGCTCTGTGGAGTAGACTGCAAGGTAACAATGTAGAAAGGAAAAAAAAGCATTCAAGGCACAAGAGATGACATGTCTAATGGCAGAAAAGCCTATTCTGTCGACAGGTTAGAACACCATGGATTATTTCATGGTTTTGGAGCAGAAAGTATGAAACAGCATAAAGATAGAGTAGGAAAGGGAGACAGAAGCTTACACTGGGGATAGGGACATTATTAGTGATGAGTTTTGGGGTTTTGGAGTGGATTTGTCTTTAAGACTGATCCTTTTATGTACCTCAGGCAGGCCTCGACCCCACAACCCTCCTCCTGTCTTGCTTCTCAAGTGCTGGGATTTTAGGTCTTCTCCATCATTCCAGGGTATGGTAGGTTTTGAGATGCTATTGTGTTGTTGGCTTAACATTACTAATATTCATTTTTTTATGAGGAATGTGGATACAGAAAGGAAAGATGGAAAGAAGGGAGGCTAGTTAGGAGACCAGGACAAGTTGAGATTTTGGAAGAAATGATGAGATTTTTGAATAAAAGACTTCAAACTTGGAGAGTCTGAAAAGGATTCAAAAGGAATATTTAAGCATTAGCCCAATTACTCACAGGCTGATTGGACACAATCTAAATAGAATTGACATGGATGAGAGGTAGTAAAGGAGAAACAGAGAGAGAGAGAGAGAAAGAGAGAGAGAGGTGCTAAAATGACATGGGGGATGGGTTGGTATAATGAGACATGAAGGAAAGAGAAATACAAATTCCACTGTGCTGTGTTGAGTTGGCTCAGGTAGAATCCTCACCTGACATGCCCATCATGTACTTCATTATCTGAGTCTCAAAATTCCTTTGCCCCAAAGAGCAGATATTGTATGAGCGAGTTTATGAGAGATATGAGAGACTAGGAAGCTTTTTCAAGAAGTTCACTCTCTTTCCTACTTTTGAAAGCAGTGGAAAACACCAGAAAGAGCTTCTTCCCCTTTCCCACCCTCACACACCAGCCTTGAAGGATCACACATCTGAAGCAGAGGATGTGGACTGGTCTCGCTCAATGGGAACCACTAGCTCTTGAAGTCAGAGGGACCACTGTCATCAATGGGTTAGTGTGACATTTGCATATAGGGTATCTGCAGTAGCTGTGGTCATTTCTGGAATGCATGTTCTACTCAGAGAAATATAAAATCCTCGCTAGGCACTTTGAGATCTGAGGCTGAGGATATAACTTCTGAAATACACACTTAAGAATACAGCTGATTAAAACAAAATCCAAGCAATAAAATAACCCCAGATGTGAAAATCCCAACACAGTAATTTGAGAAACATGAAAACTCAAGTTAATGTAACTCCTCTTAAAAAAAACAACCCCCCATAACCTCATAATAATTAACTCCAGTGAGAGTGAATTAGGTGAAATCCCAGATTTAGAACTCAAAAAAATGAGTGTGTGTTCAGAGAATTTAAAGAAGAAAACAAACTCATGTACAAATCCAAAGAGAATGTAGAGATTACGATGTTCAAGTGATACAGACAGAGAAGGTCCAGGCCATGGAGATATCCAAGTTGTGGAGACTATCTCTGGAATTCAGGAGACTCAGGTAGTCTGTCAGCTACATTATTGGATAGGTCATCTGCCTACCTGGATGTGAAATGGCCTAGTAGTGGAATGCAGATGAAGATTCCATATTAGCTCCTAAGGTCTGTGTCTAGGGAACAGTGCTTATAGCTAGACAAGGGCAGTGGTGACAGAGCTCAATGACAGATCCCAAAGCTCTCAAACATACATAGAATGAGTTTTAATATAAGGGCTAGTGCTACAATGAACTTCTCATTGCTGGCAGAACCACAAGCAGCTTATAGGAGGAAAGGGTTTATTTTGGCTTACAGACTTGAGGGGAAGCTCCATGATGGCAGGGAAAATGATGGCATGAGCAGAGGGTGGACATCACCTCCTGGCAAACATCAGATAGACAACAGCAGCAGGAGAGTGTGCCAAACACTGACAAGGGGAAGCTGTCTATAATGCCAATAAGCCTGCCCCCAACAATACATTGTCTCCAGGAGGCTCCAATTCCCAAATTTCCACTATCTGAGGACCTAGCATTCAGAATACATAAGTTTATGGGGGCCACCTGAATCAAATCACCACATTCCGCCCTGGCCCCCATAAACTGATGACCATCCATGATGTAAAATGCCATGTATTCAGTCCAACTTTAAAAGTCCCCATAGTTTTTATCAATTCCAATAATGTTCAAACATCCCCACTTTCCAAAGTGTTTTAACAAATAAACAAACAACAAAAAAAAAAAACCTTAATGGCACAGAATAAACATTCACACTACAAAAGATGCCATTGCACAGACACATTGAACCAATACAAGATCTAAAACAAACAGGGCAGACATAAAGCTCTCCAGTTTCAAGTCTGACAACTCTAACCAGTGACAAGTCACTAAATCCAATATGAGTCTCTGGAGTTCCAATTCTGCCCCTCTAGCTAGGCTACTCACAGTCCTAGAGAACTTCACTGGGTGCCCACAGCCATCCCATAAGTTCTAGCCTTCTTTAGTTCAAGCTAGACATCCTGCGTGGAACTTACTCACATATTCATTTTCCTCTAGGAAAGGACTGTATTAGCTTGTGATTAATTTCATCTTAAAGTATAGTACTCAATGTCAAACACAACTGTCCAAAGGCAATCATATCTAAAAAAAACAAACATGATGGAATATCTACGTCTTCTTTTCTATAGCCTGAATTGCCTCAACTGAACCAAGAAAAGACCCAGAACTCCCTCTTTGTAGCCCCTCTCTTCCAGTGGACTTGTTCCCAAGCAGAATGTGGTTTCTGATGACTAGCAGGAAGTATGCGTAATGATAACAGTGGTGACAAAATGCAAAGCAAACTGTGGGTAACACTTTCCCCAATGGACCTAGCACCCACGAGGTAGGGAATAACTAGGGTGTTTGTTTTGCTTTTGTTTCTGATTCCAACATGAACCTTATGTGTAAACAAAGAATATGTGACTTGCTCAGAGACCTGCTCTCTTAATGCTCTTGTTACTTCCTGTGTAAGTCAGGTGGCAGAGCTGAGATACCCAAGTGATTGGGCATAGTGGCTAATAGACTGGGGAATTCGACTCCAAGAGGAGACACAGCAGAAATATATAATAACCTTCTGCTTCTCATCTGTGTTCTCTGGTTTGTTAAATTATATCATTAGACTTAATGAAAAATAAAATCTATTCCTAACTTTCCTTGGTTATCATTGGTTGTTACATGATAAGATTTGCTTGGTGTAAACTGATTTCCTCTTTTCTGGAAAACAAAGCAAATGGTCATATACATAGACTGTAGGCAAAAATGAGATCAATCAATGAAAGTTGGTAGAGAGGAAAGAACGCTTTTGGGAACAGGGTAGTTCAATGCTGCAGGATTTCGTTTGGGGCTGTTGCAGTCAGCTTCATGCGGTTGGCACAAAGCATCCGACCAAAAGCATCTGATGGGAGAAGGGATTATTTTGATTTATAATCTCAAGGGAAAACCATGGCATGAGCAGAGGATGGATGTCATCTCCTGGTCAACATCAGGTGGAGACGTTGCCAGACTCTCATCAGGAGAGTGTGCCAAAGTGAAAGGGGAAACTGAATATAATACCCATAAGCCTTCCTCCAACGACATGTCTCCAACAAAGTTCCAATTTCAAAACTGCCATCATCTGCATTCAGCGCACTTAAGTTTAGGGGCGACATCTGGATCAAACCTCCACAGTAGCTATTACTCCTTAGTGTCTCTATTAGTTAATTAGTTTGATGTTGAACATGGCAAAAAAAAATGAGACTATTTAAAATTTAGTGAAATAATTGGGGATCATTTATGGAATTGAGAAGTAAAGGAAGTGCAAATTAAATAATTAGAAACAGAAATGCATCTTATACACTGGACAAGAAGACCTCAAATGAATAGTTGAAAATAAAGTTTCCACAGAGTACATGTCCTCAGGAAATTGAAGAGGGAGGTAATGAATTTTCTCAAAGTTCACTAGTTCAGAGCTTTAGTCTCCCAAGTCCCCAAAGTAGCAAAAGAGAGTCTTTCTCTGTCCTCACTTCCTGCATTTATCAAAGAAAAACTTTGGAAAAATTAACTCTGATCACCTGATTCAAATATTCAAGCGATTCCATAAAGAAAAAAAAAGCCACAGGAAAGATAAAAAGGAAGAAAGGGAGCAGGGGAGCATTGGAGGGAAGTGTTTGTAGAGAGGACATCCAGTAAGTCATCCCAGGACACAGGAACATGAGTCTCCCTGGGCACACTGCTCATCTTCCAGAGACATCGCTGCTGGGTCAGGTGATAGATTGTTCCTCTAACAGGGCGCAGTGAATCACCCATCCAGTGTCTAATGTTATGGTAAGACCTCTTCAAAACGACTGTGGACTTACTTGGCCTCAGAGAACAGGACATTAACACAGGGGCTGCAAAGGGCTCATCCTCTGGAAAGGCTGCCACGTCCATATGAAACAGTCCAAATTCCTTGATCATGAAACACCACCTGAGCTGAGTGGCCCAGCCATTCTAGCCTGTCCTGGGTTCGAGTTGATCCAGAAGAGTGGTACGAAGACAGCCAGCAGAAGAGCCATTTGACCGTGCAGAGCTTCGGGAGAAATATCAAAGTTTATCATTAAAGCCAGTGACTTCGGAGGGTATTTGTAATATAGCAAAAGATTGCTAGAAGCTGGAAAGATCAGACCAGAGAACTAGAAATTTCTAGTAAACAGAATGATTATAAAACACTAGAACCATAAATAGCCTGTGCTCAGCACAACGGTCGATCCAAGTACCTATGTCTACCATTCTCTTACTGAAAAGAGAACTTTAAAAAAATTATTTTTCCATTTTTACCATTTTCATATATAATATCTTTTGATCTTATTTCCCTAGTTTCCTCATTCCCTTCAACCCCTCATTAACACGCTTCTTTCCCGTTAGTACTTATTTATGTTCATTTTTAACCCATTAAGTTAAATTTGGGTTGCTTGCATGAGCATGGTGGGAGGGTCTTTTCTTTGGAATAGACAATTTACCAGAGACCACACCCCTGATGACCCGGGTGTCCCTCTCTTTGCACCCTGGTGTCCCTCTCTTTGCACCCGTCAGCTGCTCCAGGAGGTGTGAGGTCTCACGCATTCTCTCCCTGCTGATGGAGAAGTATTGACAGGCTCCGTTTTGTGCTGGAAACCACACCTGCTGTGAGTTCATGAGTGTGATGTCCAAAAGATTGCCTTTGCAGCCCTCCCCCTCATCATCCTGCTCTGCCATTCTTTCTGCCCCACCCCTCTTCCATTGTGTTATATTAATAATCGAAGTTTATCATATATAAGATGAGGGGGAAAATCAAATGTAATGTGGGTACACATTTTGGTATTCAGGCAGGTGAGCCTTTTTTCCAGAATATTGCATATTTGTAGAGTTGGTTTGAGGGTTTTTTCTTTACAGACTCTCAAAGATGAGCACCAGCAGATACACCATGTGGTCTAACTGGGGTCCAAGAATTGGTGAGATCATCTTGGTTCTCTGTTGAGCTCTTCCCACGATAAGCTATGTGATATTGGAATCAGTTGAGACTAGGTTTTCCCTGGATTTACAAGGCTGTTCCATACTTTGGCTTGTGGATGGCTGAGCTGGGTGAGAATAGAATCATATGATTGGTATTGACACAGGGTTAGTAAGAAGTTCCTGAAATTCTGGAGGGAGATGATGATATAAACCAACAAGGAAGTCAGAAATTTATGCAAAGAAAAGAAAGGGAGAAGTAATTACAGTTGGTCACTAGTCAACTCATGAGTATTGCCTTCAATGGTTCCTGTAAGGCCAAATGACAGGCTAATGTGGCTTTGCAGTGTGCTGAAAAGAAGTCCTCTATTGTATTTGCTTTTCAAGCACATGAGCTAAAACTCTTTCTCCCACTGACCTTGTACTTCGTACTGTTGGAACCAAGCCTGGGCCTCAAGATCTGTAACATATAGTCCAGGTTCCTCATGCCTTCGCATACTGTCTCCAGGGCTCCCTCACTCCTTCCTGATACACTGTGTACCTCAAGAAGGTTACAAACAGGGTGGAATACACCCAACACTGGGGAGGCAAAATCAAGAGGATAGAGAGTGGGAGGCAAGCCAGAGCTACGCAGTGAGACTGTCCAACATCCTGAAGACTGAGGCTATAGCTCAGTGACAGAGTGCTTCACACACACACACACTCACACACACACACACACACACACACACACACACACACACACACACACACACACACGTTGGTCTCATTATTTTTGTATTGCCAGAGCCTATCTCAGTTCAAGGTCTATAGCTAATATGTTTAAGTGATCTGTTTATTATTTTGTTAATTCATTTTAACTAATTTGTTAGCTGAATTAATTCATTTAACTGTGAGCTAGCCCTGAGAAAAACAAAGCATTCTTGAATTTTCTGGATAAACCTATTCCTGAAAATTAAATCTAAGTGGCTTTGTAGCTGAAGATATAAGGATTTGTTCTGTGAAATTTTCTTGAACCTAGGAGAGGCTGTGGCAGCTTGAACATTCTAAGATGGGAAAGATGGGATGCTTTTCTGTATGAAGGGGGAAGGATGACATCGTGGAGATAATCTTATTAGCCTGTCACAGAATCTCCATAATTATTTTGATCTTTTTCAAATTGTCATTCATTCTGTGCCACAAAATAAATCTTTATCTTTTCAATGCAAGTGTCATGCATTGTGTAAATACAGAATTTCTAGAGCCCTGACACCCAATAATTACCATTTTATGATTAGTCTTGCAATTTTAACTATATATCTTCTTTTTTAAACTTTCTTTTTTAATTAAATTTAATTTTGTCTATTCATTTTAAAGCAGATATATATATATATATACATATATATATATATATATATATATATATATATATATATATATAGAGAGAGAGAGAGAGAGAGAGAGAGAGAGAGAGCACACCAGGGCCACCACCTTATGGGTCTGGCCCATGTGGGTACTGGGGAACTGAACCCAGAGCCTTAGGCACTGGAGGCAAGTGCCTCAACCGCTAAGCCATCTCTCCAGCCCACTATATATCATCTTGAATTGCTATTGAACAATTACATTGTTTTTTTGTTACCCAACTAATTTTAGATTATTTTAGGTCACCCCTTATGGATCACATTTATTTTATGTCCTCTTATGGTAAAGGAAGGTCTCACTGAACAAAGATGAATTTCTATGTTTACAAACCTAAACAGAGAAGCTAGTATTCTCTTGATTTAGAGTAATTTAAAAAGTCTTGTCAGACAACTTTGTTTAATTTCTCTCGAGCCAACTTAACAGATATTGTAATTGGGATGGAATGCTGTTTTATTTAACCCTTTGTAGTTTTTCCTAAAAGTTACTTTTAAAAATTTTTCTAAGTTACATATTTTTGTTGGTAGGACAAATAATAAAGAACAAAATTGAGAGAACGCCTTCATGTTTTCTCTTCTGCTCTGTCTCTCTATCACCCATGGGTCGTAGCTTTCATTTAAAATGTGAAGGGGAAATGAATGGTCACTTGTGTTTGTCCCCAAACATGTAGAAAGCCTGTTATTAAGGATGGGTGGGTGGGAGTAATGATTCAGCTCCTGATGGCCATGAACACTCTACCTGTAAGGAGCAAACGTCATGAACAAGAAGAATTAGAACGATTTTATTTATTTATTTATTTATTTATTTATTTATTTATTTATTTATTTATTTATTTGTAAGCAGAAAGAGATAGAGAGAAGAGAGACAGAGAGAACAGGGCCTCCAGCCACTGTTAAAGAACTCCAGACACATGCGCCACCTTGTGCATCTGGCTGTATGTGGGTACTGAGGAATCGAACTCTGGTCCTTCTGCTTTACAGGCAAGTGCCTTAACCACTGAGCCATCTCTCCAGCCCATAGAACAATTTTAATAAAGGTTAGAAAGTCCCAACATGTTTCAGTACCACAGCCACGGGTGCTCAGAGGAATATCTGATGTGATTGGGTAGAGGGATAAGCAGAGTTTACATGGAAGGACATGGTATTTCAGATGACCAGGGAGGAGGAATCTGGCTCCAAGCAGAAATAAGAAGCAAGGGCATTCCAGCAAGAGATTAATTAAATGTTTTAAACAGAGAGTGAGTATGGGTGTGAAGGGCAGATTGCTACTGTAAACACACTCTAGGCTTGTGTCGCTTTATGCATCTGGCTTTATGTGGGCACTGGGGAATCAAACCCAGGGCTTTGCAAGCAAGCACCTTCAATTGCTCAACAATCTCTTCAGCCCCAAGCAAAGAGATTCTGAAGGCAGAGTTTTCGAAGTAAGGAAGATGGCCTTATACAGAGCATGATGGAGCTAGGCAATGTGTGGTCAGTGAGGTACTTTGGGACTAAACTGAGATGAACTAAGTATGCAAGACCCAAATCACAAGGTCTTTCCATGAACTGTTTGTTGGTGAGGTTTTGGGGAAGGTGGATCCAACAGTAGAGGGACAGGGAGAGGGGCTAAAGGCAGGAGGAACAGTGCAGAGTAAGCTGTAAGATGAGTTTCAATTAGGCACAGAAATGAAGAGGAAAGGACCAATGCAAAAGACATTGGTGGATAGGCTTGCCTCCAACTATCTTCTTGCTTTTGCCTTCCCAGTGTTGGGTGTATACTCCCTGTTTGTAACCTTCTTAAGGTAGACAGTACAGCAGGAAGGAATTAGGGAGCCCTGGAGACTATGAGAAGGCAGAAAGAACCTGGACTAGATGTTAGAGATCTTAAGTTCCAGGCTTGGTTCCAACAGTCCCCAAGTTCCTGTGCAAACCCAGGCAAGTCTAGGAATGGCTTTTCTTCTGTGTTCTCTTATCCTAACTATCAAGAGGCCTGTTCACCAGAGACTCAGGACAGGATGAAGTATGTGCTCGAAAGTGCTTTACCAAGTTAATCAGTAGAGATTTATGGTGTCATTTCTATCGCTCGCTTTGAGGACTATGCTGTACATCTGACCTTTAAGTGTCTTATTGTGAGTGACATATTGTTTCCTTAGAGTTCAACTAGGAAATATTATTTTCAAAAAGCAGTAAAATTTGAGTTCCTAGGCATTGTAATGTGGCTTTTTATATAGTTAGTCTAGGAGAGCTGCTCACCATCTAACAAAACAAATCATGCTTTTTAGCCCAATATGAGACACAGTTTTCTTTTCTTCCAAGGAAGACTCCAAAGACAGTTGTAGGCATGAGATGAATTCTCTCTTCTTGTGTGAACCCCTCCCCTGCAAGAAATGAGCATGTATTTGAGGACCCTCATGAATGCACTTAGGGCAAGATAAAACAAAAAAAAATCAACTGTTTTCACATTTGTTTCCAAAAATCTCCTTCAGCTCTTTATTTTTCTGAGGTTCATTCCTCTTTTGCTTATCATTTTTCTCCTTCCTTCTCTTGGTCATAATTTGACCTAAGGAAATAATTGGGATTGACTGATTGTTAATATCAACTTTTCTTTTTTTTTTTTGTCATACTGAGGAGAGTCATAGCCTGGGCTTTTGTCTTTTCCAGATAAGATGCCAAAGTTTCATGTATGACCTACAAGTTGGCAACCAAAAGCCCAGACCAGAGTGCAGTCCTGCATAACTTCAGATGACATTGAACTTGTGCAGGCAGCCCCATTTACCTCATCAAGGTACAAGTGGAGTTGGGCATGGAGCCATATGCCTTTAATATCACAGCACTCTGAGGGTCAGGCAGGATCGTGGGTTTAAGGCTAGCCTGGGCTACATTGTCATGCCTGCCTCACTTGTCTCAGCAAGACAGAGAGAGAGAGAGAGAGAGAGAGAGAGAGAGAGAGAGAGAGAGAGAGAGAGAGAGAGGTGCTTTGTGTTGGCATCCATTCAGATAGTGGCTAACTTGACTTTGCCTCCTGAATTCAGTGAGGTGGTAACGGGCTACTTATAAAACTTATAAAAAGCCTTTTGATGAGAAGTTGTAGAGATGCATTGTTCTTTCTTTGTATGGTTAGTGTGGCCACATAAATTCTACATGGATATAAACCCCTTTCTCTAAAGGGTCCAAGGGGTCTACTTTTATAGTTCTCGTTTGTAATCACGATTTAGCATTCATTCAGTGGTTGTGTTTTTCCACTAGAAGCTAATGTGTGCACATTTCCTCATCTTTTAAATACCAACCAACATTCTAAGAAAAATTGACTCTGTCTCAAACTTCATTAAGTAATGGCTTTTACCATGAAGCTGAGAAACTGGCTCTTACACATACAGGCACTTAGGGGAAGAGGCAGCCTGTCTTCCTTTGTCCACAGGCAGCATGAACTTCAACTTGAAGTCAGAAAAGAGTCTTCAGGCAAATGAATATATCTGAGGGAAGGGGTTTGGTGGGACTCACAAAAGTTCTAGGGGCCAGAACTTCAGCTACTTTCAGGAAGGAAAGGAAGTCACCGAGGACATCTGGGGTCACAGGCTGGACGTGAGGGAGGCATTGGTGGCAGAAGGAAGTGCTTTCTTCAACTAAGGGCCAGAGGGAACATTGGAGTTTCCTAACAAGGAAGCAGTGAAAGGAGGAAAAGAAGCAACTTTTATGGGGGATTTAGTGGCAGCACTGAGGAGGGAGAGGTAGGAGATTCATGAGTTCGAAGCCAACCTGAGACTAGATAGTGGATTCCAGGTCAACCTAGTCTAGAACAAGATCCCACCTTGGAAAAGAAAAGAAAAGAAAACAAAACAAAACAAAACAAAACAAAACAAAAGAAACAGCAACATTTGTGTATTTACATACATTGGGTATCAACAAGGAGCTAGTCACTGTGGTACAGGGCATCTCATTTAATTCTCACGTTTAATGGTAGGCTGGGTAGCTGGGACATCTATTCTAGAAAGTTTGGGGCCATTTGAAGAGAACCAGGAAGAAGAACATATGCATTGTCTGTTACTGTGTCTTCAAAATGACCCATGGTTCCATAGAGTTCAGTGGTCTTCAACCTTAGGATCTTCCTGAATTATTTGAGGATGCGCAGATGTCTGTTCTCATCCATTAACACAAGAACAAGAGGCAGACTTTAAATCTCCTAAGTGATGTTCAACTCTGGGAGTGGCTACTGTGCTCATGTGCAATCAACACGTTATAAAGCTAATACGAATTTCTGCAGGTTTTTTAAAGACTTGTCAGAAAACTGAAACTCTGAATGAACCTGGTTGAAAGACATAGAAGCAGGGTTTTATTTTTTTAATCAATGGGGGATGATCCAAGGCTTGTTGTCACAATGCTGGCAGGTCCCAGCTTTGGCCTGTGGAAAGGATAACAGAGGCTCCTGAAGATGCCTCTTTACTCAGCCCCCCAGGTCTGGGCCACAGGCTGTTTTCATGACCCGGCAGGAGCATAGGGACCCATGACCGGTGCCGTGCAAACCAAATTGGATTTTTGAAAAAACAAATAGGTGACGGTAGCTCATGAGAAAGTAAATAATTAATTTGTTGGTACAAAGGTAGATGAAATGACCAATAATTTATCTTGGTATCTATGGCAATGAAGAAACCGTTACCTCTCCAGAGTCATAAAGGAGTGACATTAAATCTAATTGCAGGCAGAAAGCTAAAAACATAGTTGGTTCTCAATGTATAATTTTTATGACTAATGAATCAAATGAGATTTATCTTGACATGTGTTCCATTTTTAGTAAAGTTTGGATTTTTTTATATTTTCCCAATCTACCTCATACTCACTGTGGAACAAACATATACCTTCTTAAAGAGTTAAAAAGAAAGTTGTTAATGTTAAGGAAATGGCTCCCTAGCAAAAGGCACTTACTTGCAAAGGCTTGGGGCTCAGTTTTGATTCTCCAGTGTCCACACAAAGCCATATGCACAACGTGGTAAGTGGTGCATGCATCTGGAGTTTGCAGTGGCAAGAGGCCCTGGTAGATCCATGGCCTCTTCTCTCTCGCTTTCCTTCCCTCTCTCTCAAATAAATAAATATTTTTTAAAAAGTTGTTAAACTTTCTAATGCTGATAATAAAATATGTCAGGAAAATATTGTTGTACTACACAACTTCAGACGATGCCTTACATGTCTCTGTGCCTGACCCCCCCCACACCATTGTACTCCTACTGGTCTGTGTGACTTTCTTTTTTAAAAAAATATTTCATTTATTCATTTTCAAGCATAGAAATACAGAGATAGAGAGAGAGAGAGAGGGAGAGAGCACCAGGGCCACAACCTTGTGGGTCTGGCTTATGTGGGTCCTGGGGAATTGAACCCAGGGCCTTAGGCACTGGAGGCAAGTGTCTTAACCGCTGATCCATCTCTCCAGCCCTGTGTGACTTTCTTGACAGTCCTGAGCAGCAGGATACATAGCAGAATTCCAAAAGGAATGCCAAGGAATATGTAAATGTAAAAATGTATGCTCTTTGTTTCTTTTCCATTACTATAAATAAATGACATATCAAAATATTTAGTACAATAAACATAGATTTTAGCTCTTTGCGCACTGGCAGCAGACACTTCAGAACTCAGTGTTTCTATGTTTCTGACTGGCCAGAGGCTAGCCCTGCCCACATTCCTGGCCACTTCCTATCCCCAATGAATTCCAGATCATAGACATGGGAAACGTGTTCTCCCAAGAGTATTGGCCCCACAGGAGGAGGAAACTTCATGAAGGCATAAAAAGGAAGTAGCCAAACTACTTGATTTTGGGAAAGAAATATAAAACATTTATTTATTTTATATACTTTTTATTTTAAACAATTAATTAACTATTGCTATTATTTGAATATGAAATGTACCCCACAGTTTGAACACTTGGTCCCTATGTGGTAACACTTTTTGGAGAGGTGGTGAACCTCTGGACCATGGGCCCTGCCTTACAGAAATGGGTTGCAAGGGGGTGGTTGTGAAAATGTTATTCACTTCTGGTTTCTGGCCTCAGCTCTCTGGTTCGTGATCCTCCAAGGTGTGAGGAATTCTGGCTGCCGGGTACTTCTGCCATGAAATCTACCTTGCCTTACTTGCCATTGATAGGTCATGCATTTAAACCCTTGAGCCAGAATAAATCTTTCTCCCTTAAATTGTTTCTTTTTAAACATTAATTTTTTTTTACTTGCAGGCAGAGAGAAACAGAAAGAAGGGAGGAAAAGAATATTTTAAAACATTTTCATTTATTTGAGACAGAGAGAAAAAGGCAGAGAGAGAGTGAGAGAAGGAAGGAGGGAGGAGAGAGAGAGAGAGAGAGAGAGAGAGAGAGAGAGAGAGAGAGAGAGAGAGAGCATGAATGAATATAGTTGTGCCAGAGCCTTTCTCCTGCTACTGCAAATCAACTCCAGATGCATATGCAACTTTGTGTGCATCTGGTTTTTTTTTTTTTTGTGGGTAGTGGGGAATCAACCCTGCACCCTCAGGGTTTGCAAGGAAGCACCTTCAACTGCTCAGCCTTCTATCTAGCCTTTTGTGGTTACTTTCAGTTATCTTGTTACAGCAAAGAGAAGAGTAACTAATACAATCACTTCTGAATCTAAGGAACAAATGTATATTTTCTCTTCCAGATCCTGCCAACTGAAAGGAGAAACAATGGGAGTGAGATAAGAGTAACCAGAAGGAAAAGTGTAAGAGGAGAAAGGGGGGAAAAGTCAACAGAATGGAGAGAAATACCAAGTGAGAGGAGGAAAAAAAAAAGAAATAACAAACAAAAAACTGGCCAAGTGGAACAGGTTTATAGACCCAGCTACTGGGACAGCTTCCTAAATTCAAGATCTGACTGAGCCACAGAACAAGTTCAACAACTTTAGTGAGACCCTGTTTCAAAATAAAAAGTATAAAGTAAAAAGTTTTTACAAAAAAAGGGGGGGGGATTGTTGGGCATAGAGCTCAGTGGTAGAGTGCTTTCCTAGCAGACACAAGGCTCTGGGTTCATTTCCCCACTACCAACTAAACAAATCAGAGAGAAGAAATTTGTAAATAGAGGAGACATATGACACGAAGGAGGGAAAGGAGGATGAGGGCATCTTGATTCCAGGTTGTGCTCATTCAGTGGTTTCTGGGTGTATTAATTACTTAATTCTTCTCTTAGTAGATGAGGTAGAGATGATTGGGTCTGGGAAGAGGAGAGGCAAGCAAGGTTTCCTAAAGACGGATATTCAAGGGATAGGTTTTCATCCAGGGAGCTGTGGGGCAAGGCATTTTAGACAAAGGGCCCAGTGTGAAACTGCGAATCCTGTGTAGGTTTAGGGTTTGGAAAATACCAGATAATCTCAATGAAAGGTTTCTAATAGACTGACGACGATAAGACAGAGAGAGCTTAGTGTCGGATTATCCTGGCTTTTAAAAGATGGCAAGCAGTTCAATCTTAACTCTTCAGGCTAGAGGTTGGTGGGGGCATCAAAAGTATTACATCAGTGATCAGAGGATATGCTATGTAGAAGAAATGCAAAAAGAGACTAACATGATAACTACATTCAGAGCATCTGCTCTGGAGAGCCTGAAGCAGGAATTCTTAGGAGTTCCTTAACCCTGTCCTTGCCTGGATCACCTGAAGCACTTGATCAGAGTGCAGAGGCCAGTGTAATAGTTCTGGGATGAGATCTGGAATCTATGTTTAAATAAATGATATAGGTGTTTAAATGATCTATCTGGGTAATTTTTCTGAAAGACCAGCGAGAGCATATATTAGTTATTTATTACTGTGTAACAGATTAGCTCAAACTTACTGACTTACTACAATATAAATGTACTGTCTCAAAGTACGTATGTGCATCAAGAATTTTGAAGTGGTTTAACCGAGCAGTGTTGTAAACTTGCGGAGGTGCTACAGGCCGATGCTTCCAGTTATTGCTGCTGTCAAGTGCGTGTGTTCAACCTAATGGAAGAGGTGGCATACCATCATTCCTGACAAGTTCTACTGGGCACGTAGACCAACTCTGGTAGAGCAAGAATGTAGGTACTTGAAGGCTAGGATGACTGTTGATTAATCTGAAGATTAAAGACAAAGTCTAGATATGAGTGGCAGCTACACAGAATATGGAAATTATAGTGCACAATATGAAATAATATAGGCTCGCATGTGTGCACTTTAACTGCATGCCAGGAACATTTGCGTGCATCATCTCATTTAACCTTCATGCCAGCTTAATGAGACCGGCATTCCTACTATTTCACTTTCCACATGGGGGAAACTGAGGCACAGAGGGGCTAGTAGTAAAGTGAGAAAGCTGTTGTAAAGAAGGGCTTGTCAGGATCTGGAGAGAGAATGAAAATTGTTCATCCTCGGCGTTCTGTGAGACTTCAGCAGGCTGATGGGCCACTCTGGGAGGTCCTTGACTTCCATCCAGAGAGCATGAGGATCCTTCCGGACTTGGCATGGTAGCTAACCAGAGGGGAACCACGTGCAATTCTGAAGCATCCCTTAGGCCAATCATTCCAATACAGTGAGAACTTCATTGGACCATACCTCCTCTTCTGGCTGGATTTCTGACATGGATCTTGAATATCTAGGCCTTTTTTCCTGGGAATATGGGGACTGAGCCCTGCTCCAAGACTCACTCTGAGGATCTCCTGCAGTCTGGAGTGGTTAGGATGGAGCATGTTTCAGTCCAGTGCGTCAGACTCCCGAATTATATTAGACTGTCCTTTGCCGTCTTATCATTGTTCCCGTTTGTTACATATGTCGCCAACACCCCAACATCTGGGTCCCCCAAACCTTCCATTTTCCTGCACACATTACCAGTGTTTCTCTCCATTGCAAAGGCCTTCCAACCTGTTCCACTCAGCTAAACTTTCCTCCAGGTGTTTTTACAGTGACCCCATCAACTTCATGCTGTGCGCTCTGCACCACTTGGTCCTGTTCAAGCTGAGATTTCACTGGGAAATCCCCCCACCCCCATCTTTCCTTTTCTCCAATTTTCTAGAGTGGCCACTCTAGCGTTTAGTGCCTTTGGTCTCCAACCTTCCAGACTTTCTCCTCCTCATCCGTGTTCTTTAAAGCCACACCTGGACTGGTTTGATAATTAATGTCAACAAAAAGGGGGAAAAATAAGACGGAGAAACTCAAGCAGGAGCAGATAGGGAGAAAGGCGAGCCGGCTCCCAGTGTAAACCAGAAGGACCTGCCACCTGCCAGTTCCACCGTGCCAGTTACCAGCGTGGCAGGGGCCGGGCTGGGTACCCAGTTCCAGGGACCCTGCGCAATGGCGGGAAAGGCCACCGCGCACTGTGGACACCGCCTGGGGTTAGCTAAGAAAGGAAGCCTGGTGTCTGTGCCTTCCCCTGTCACCTGGGCCAGCCCAAGATGTCCCGCCTAGTGGCCCTGGAGTGACTCCAGCTCCGGGTGGGGCGCGAGCAGAGCGCAGTCAGTCACCGGGCCTGTGGGCGCGGCGGGGCGGGGACGCCGGTGCCCTTCGCCGGCCGGAGGAGTGTTTGTCCAGCCGGCGTGGCTCGTGGAACCTCTGCGCGTCCCTCCCGTCCGTCCCCGAAAGCTTCTGGAGGCCCAAGTCAAAGCGACAGGTGCTTGGGGGCCACCTTGCCCAGACGAGCCCTGGACCAGAGCAGGTAGGGGACCTGATGGCCAGGACGCTGGGGGAGAAGGGTGCGCACCCAGGCTGGGCAGGTGGGTCGTCAGGAGAAACGGGGCAAAGTGGGTCGGGGACGGGCGATGGAGAGACCTGGGTCCCCTCCGTAGATCGCCTGCACCCCTCCTTCTGGTCCCTCCTCCCCGGTCGGGTTCAAGTACCCGGCTGAGCCCCAGAGCGCGGCGGGCGGGCGGGCGCGCGGCCGGTGTCCGGTGACGGTGTCCGGTGTCTGGAGCCGCGGGCTGGGTGAATGGACCAAAGGGCTTGTGGTCTAGGCATGAGGATCCCCCACCTGGACAATCTGGAGGGGGCTTGGTGTCCTTCGGGCAAGTCGTGGGGTCCAGGCAGGGCCACGCGTGTCCCAGGGACGTGGATGCGCCCAGTCCGGGCAGGTGTGCTGGCCACCTGGAGGCTCTGTGCCCGGCTGGAGGTTCCAGATGGCCACAGCAGGGCAACCTCCTGTGATTGAGAACTCGCTGGCCCTCCTTGGCCAGGAAACCTTCTAGACAGTCTTGGAAAAAGTTTCAGCCCACTCTGGATCTGGAGACCAGAGCCTTTACAGCATAAGGACACCTAGGGGCGCCCTCACGTGGTGCTGGGTTCAGCACGTCAAGCTGTCGCTGCCTCTCTGGGGCCCTGGGCTAAGGCTGAAGGCTGACCCAGAACCAGCAGAGGTGGGTCATGACCTTCCTCAACAAATCAACCCTCCCCGCTGGCTTCTCCTGCCCTTTGTGGCCACGGGTGACAAAAATCGATTTTTTGCAGTTTTCTGAGCGAAGTCTCAAAGGTCCCAGAGACTGCAAGGGTGGCTGTTTCTTTCTAAGCTTAGATTCACCCCCATCCAAGCTGCCCTTGGATCGTGTGTGTCATGAAAAAAACACGAGGATATAATTTAATTAAGTGGGAGGCATGTTTAGGCATAGGTTTGGCACGAGTGGAATTTTGTACATAAATTTGCATGTGCAGGAATTTCACATTTCTTAAGTTCATGTTTACAAAACTTACCAAATTGTCATCTCTGACATTTTATCCTCAAAAACAGCCCCTTTGCATACTGATGAATTACCAAAATTTGAATAACATAACTGAAAGTCTACAAACAGAGCGAGCTGTTTAAATAATAATTAGAATTCAAATTATGTTCTTAACTTTAGAGATAATACTGTGTATGCTGCAATATTTTTATGGTTTGGGCTATATCTCTGGCCATTTTATTTGATTTTATTTTTTAGCAATAATTAAAAACCATTGTGTTGGAGAACAATCTCTGTGGAAGGCATGAGAATCAGACCAGATTGGTGGGTATCCTGGGAAACCTAATCCTTAGAAATTGGATTTCGGAACAAACAGCAGTCAGAGACTTGCTGTGTCTCATTTCCTCTCTCTTAAGAGTGGTGCTGTAGAAGAAGATGATTTAGTTGGGCTTCTCTTTTTACTGGATCTCAGATAACAGGGAGTTTGCTGCCCTTTCTGTGAGAAGGGGAAAGTCAGAGTGAATCAGTATCAACAATGATTGTTTGTCTTGTCAAGGAGTGAAAGCAGGAAAACCCCTGATTAGTTAATTTCCTCTTTCCTATTTCCTCTACCCCAGCTCTCCTTGCCTTAATAACTCCACAGTAGATTATATATATATATATATATATATATATATATATATATATATATATATATATATATATATATATATATATATATATTTGCTTTTCCTAGATAAGTCTCACTCTAGCCCAGGGTGACCTGGAATTCACTATGTAGTTGTGTAGTCTCAGGGTGGCCTCCAACTCATGGTAATCCTCCTACTTCTGCCTCCCAAGTGCTGGGATCAAAGGCGTGCACCACCCTGCCTGGCTAGATTATATTTTATGACTCACAAATTACAAAGATTCCCAGATTAATGTTACAAATGGGGAAATTGAGTCCAAGGATATGAAGTGATATCCCGAAGTCACACAGCTTATTGGAAGCAGAGCTGGGATTTCAGTCTGGCAACCTCCTGTAAGCACAGTTCTGTGCTGGAGTTTGCCATCAGAAAGGAGGTGCAGGTGATTCACCCCAAGGTGAAGCAACACCCCTATTATGGCACACATCTAGCCACAAACTTTTCTCAGCTGGCTCACCTGTGTATTCCCTGAGTATAGAAGAAAACCAATGTGTTTTCTTCAAGATAGATGAATTAAGCTAAGCCTAATGATACAAGTCTGCAATCCCAGCTACTTGGGAGACCAAGGCAGGAGGATAGAAAGTTCAAGGTCAACCTGGGGTAGAATGAATTCAAGGCCTGCCTGGGCATCAAAATAAAAGTTAAAGAGGGTTGGAGATATAGATAGAGATAGAGTGCTTGCCTACCTAGAAGTGGGGGGCCCTAGGTTGAATCCCCAATATTACAAAACAGAAAATAAATGACTAGTCAATTTTACTATATGAAATGTATGCTTCTCATAAAAGGCCAAATGAAATAAAGATGAAAGCTTGGGCATCTCCCAGAGGTGCCATGGAACTCTTGACAGCATGTGAGGGTCTGAATATCCTCTTTGTGCTGTTCCTGGTGGTGGTTTAGAAGAGGATGTTGGAGAGACTTAAGTGGTGAGTCAAGTAGACGTCCACTCCTGGCCAATGTGACCAACAGCTCTGTGCTGTCTTTCTTGGGTGGGATGTTTTTGGCACCTGGACTCCCCTAAGCTTATTTATGGTTGACAGGGTGGGACTTCTGGCCCGTGAGGCACTTGCTGAATCACATCTTTTGCTACGATTTCCTGGTTTTGCCCTAAAATTTCATGCATGGTACCAGATCCTGATGTTGTAATGATTCTGGACTCACAAGGAATCTCACAGAAGGCTGTGGGGTGCAGTAGGTTAGATGTATAGCCAGGCTACGGACCTTCTGTGCTCCATCTGCCCCATGGGAGAAATGGGACTGAACTAGAAGGGTTAGTGTGTGAGTTAATGCCTGCTAGTGGCCGGAACTGTTAAGTGTCTGCTCTGTTATCAGAGTACTCTAGGTGGGGCCAGGGAAGGAATGTGCCTTTGACTCTTGAAGGGTGTTTATTTTAGGCTCTCTCTACCCCTCCAATAGTACTCAACCCCTTCATAATGGGGATAAAGTGGAAACCTCAGAGCTCGTCAATAGATCATTTTCTGTGATGTGTTACTGCTTGGGGCGTCCCCCCTATGGACATGGAAGGAGCTCACTTGAGGAGCCTTCCTGGAATGTCAAGGAGTCTTTCACTTTGGTTTAAAGAATTGGCGTCACCCATGACAAGGAAGCAGCTTGTTCTTGTGGACGGGAAGCATCTTCTACAGACCCCCCTTCCAGTGAGGACTTGGTTGGCTCCACTCCATGAAAAGTCAACTGAAAAGTCACAAGACGTCAAGTCCCCACTGTGCAAACCCTTGAGGATCATCTCAAAGCAATATGGAACCTTAGTCAGGGGCGTGAGAGAAGGTGTCTGAGAGGAGGGACACCACTTGAATATTGTTTCAACATTCTCTCGTGTTTTAAGCCATTGGGATTCTAGGAATGGATGGTGTGGGAGCTTGGAGGCTACAAGTAGTACCAGTTAAAGGCCCTGCTGTACACACATCGTGAATATATCTGTTATCGATGACGTAGATGACTCGGTGGTACCTGCCCACTGAGCATGCCGGTCTCAACTGATTGTAGTCCAGAGGTAACTTTGTGAAGAAAGGAAAGAAATGAGGATTTTTAGGCACCGAGAGGGGCATTCCAGCTGTGTGAATGACAAGGCCAAAGAAATGAGAAGAAGCAAAACTATTGTGGCCATGATGTGGCTGATAACTAGTCCCGAGGTGAAGAGTGTTTAACTTAGGATAGAGAAAGGAGGTACTTGAGAGGTCTTTGCTAGATGGCAGGATTACAGAAGTCTTTTTAATGCTAAATTAGTTGTCAACTTCTTAGGACACAGGCAATCCAGAAGTCACAGTAAGACTACTATACTTTCTTGAGATTCAAACAAAGTGCCTTTCATTTTCTAGGATAAAAATATACACAGTATTTCAATCTGATGATGAACCTATAAAGGTTTGATATCTAGAAAAAAGAAGCTACTTAAAACTGTTGTAAAGTAGAATGGGAACTTGTGGAGTCACCACACCCCCTCGTGATATTGTCACACATGTCCCAGACCGTAGCCTCTGTGTAGTTTTTTCAATAAACTCGTATATATCAAAGATCTTTGTTGTGAACCCAGTGACTTCTTCTTCATAACCCTGGCTGATCTCATTGGTACAGTTAGGTTTTAGTAAATTAGGTTATCTGGAAAAGGGACACCAAAAACCTGGTGACCTTCCAGAAAGCTACACGGCATGTTCTTTCCTGCACCTCCCTGTTCTCATGCTCCGTTAGGTTGTCAGAATCACACTGCCCTTTTGTGAAGGTGAAACGACACAGTTGCATTCATTTAGTCCTGTGAAGAGAACACACACACACACACACACACACACACACACACACACACAAACATGGCTTCTTTTGTTTTTGTTTTTGTTTTTTTGAGCATGGCTCTGTCACTTTGCAAAAGTCTCAGGTCTGGTATTTTCTTTTCAAAGAAGCTATTAGAGAGAACATTTTAATTTCTTTCTGTGTCCCTTTTGTGTGTGTGTGTGTGTGTGTGTGTGTGTGTGTGAATTCTTTTTGTGGCCACACAGTTGGCAGTTTCGTAGGCTCTGAGATAATGATATGTTTGTTCAGTTGGAAGAAGGCCAAACCTCTGTTAAATTTTTTTTTTCCCTGAGATTGCCCTCTCTAAAGTTAGGGTTGGTTCTGTTGCTCTGATAAAGTATCTCTGGAAATTATGGGATAGAGGTTACATAGAGTGTTTGCAAAATGTAGCCCAGCTTTTCTTCCCTTTCCCTGTGAAATGAAAGATGGCACTGCACTTCCTCTAAGCTCCTGGGCAGCAGCCGCAGGATCTCATGTTTGATTTTGTCCTGTGCTCTTTGCAGGGTCGGTGAGCAGTGTCTATGACAGGGTGTCCGGTGCCAGTTCCCAGAAGCCAATCTGCTGCATTCCTGAACTTGTGGGTCTGGATTGCTGGCCTTTGATTCTCTGGGAAAGTCTGTCCAGGCGCCAAGGGCAGCTGGCTGGAAACGTGCCTCTAAGCCATTTTCAGGAACGTTTGCCACAGGTGTAAAAGACTAACCTGCAACGATGCTGAAACAGATACTGTCAGAGATGTACATAGATCCCGACCTCCTGGCGGAGCTCAGCGAAGAGCAGAAACAGATCCTGTTCTTCAAGATGCGGGAGGAACAGATCCGACGATGGAAAGAAAGAGAAGCAGCCATGGAAAGAAAGGAGTCCTTGCCAGGGAAATCCAGACCGAAGAAAGGTAAACCTAGCCTGTCTGTGCTGCCATGTGTCAGCAGAACGGGTCCTGCCTTGGAACAGCTCAGGTCAGACCCAACTGAGCCAGGAGCAAGGTGCAATTTTGCAAATGGAATAAAATATCATTGAGAATGTTAGAGCCAGAGCCAGTTTATTGAAGCCTACGCACAAACTCACCAAGCATCTGTGTAATCCTAAGCACATATCTTATTTAAAACCTAACTGAGCTTAAGCTGCAATTAAATAATTAAATATCACTGCTAGGGAATGGGGATGCAGCTCAGTGGTAGAGCAGTTGCCAGCATGCCTGAGTCCTTCAGTTCCTTTCCCAGTGTACCCAAAAACATAAGTCGTCCTAGGGTTTGATGTCAGGAGAGTTAAGGAAGGTCTCCATCCTACTTCTTTGCCTAGTATGCTACCACTGGATAAAAAGATCTTAACATCAGCATCTTTATACCAGTTGCATTTCTTACAAGTCAAGAGATTCTGTTTTTGAATGATCATTTGAGGGAATGCCTCTTAAAATATAAGGAGCTTCCTTGCAGAAAAACATCACAACAGTATTATTGGTGTTGAATGTTTTTCAGATGTACTTTTTCAGGGCTGAATGAATCCCTAATAGCTTTTGCAATCATAGGGGAGGAATTCTTTGGATATTAAGACTTAAGAATATACAAACACAGACAGAGGAAAGCACACATTAAACACCTCCCTCACAGACTCTGTCATAGGTGAACATCAAAGTTGCTAAAAAAAATATAGCACAAATTTAAAGGTCACTTACTAAGTTATTCAAAACTTTCTGTCAATTGTATATTAAACCAG
The DNA here is from genome assembly GCA_004024765.1 of Zapus hudsonius. NCBI lineage: Eukaryota > Metazoa > Chordata > Mammalia > Rodentia > Dipodidae > Zapus > Zapus hudsonius. Next base: position 15,978 of record PVHP010014338.1, on the reverse strand, counting down.
GAAAAGTAAAATTTTATAAAATCATTCAGAATTTCAGCAGTTGAGAAAATAAACCTCATTTGCATGCCTGGCTTTATACATGGATTCAAAATCAAGTCAGTTTAGTGAACTTCAGTTCGTATTGCCTTTCACTAAGATTTTTTTTCAATGAAACCTTTATACTCCTAAAAATTAATTAAAGATAACAGAGCTATTGAGGTGGTTCAGGGGGTAAAGCACCCACTGTGCAAGTCTGAGTGCCTGAGTTTGGATTCCAAGAACCCAAGTGAAGCCAGATTCAGCAGTGTGCATATTTGTAAGCTCAGTGCTCCTGCAGTAAGAAAGGAGGGGTCAGTTAGCCCAGCCTACTCAGCTTGAACAAGAGATCCTGTCTCAAAGAAAGTGGAAGGCAAGAACTGACACCTGAGATTGTCTTCAGGTGTCACCTCCACACATTTATGCACAGACATATACACCTGTCACACACATACACAAAGATAAAAAGACATATGAGTATTGCATGTATTATTATGTCATATAACATAAAAATTTATAGCATATAGCTCAGTTGATAAAATAATTGCCTAATATGTGGAAAGCCTTGGATTTGACCCCAAGTGCAAAAAAGGAAACATACACACACACACACACTATATATATATATATATATATATATATATATATATATATATATATATTGACCAGGGGCAATGGCTCAGTCAGTAAGGCACTTGCCAAATAAGCATGAAGATTTGAGAGTAGGAAAGTAACACCTAGCAATAATTGTTCATTCATTATATATTAAAGTGATAATATTTTGGGTATCTTGGATAAGACGCATTATTCATATCAGTTTCATCAGTTCCTTTTGATGTTATAATGTGCCTATTAGAAAAGCCAGTGGCTTCCATTTGGAGGGGCCTGCTCTAGACTGTAGTAGGCGCCCCCAACGAGCTCTTATTATGCTGGCCGTGTTTCATTCAGACTCTGAGCTGAGGGTTTCAGTATATTATCTTACTAATAGTTCCAATCAAGCCTGAGGCATGAATTACTATTTACATTTTACAGATGATGAAAGTGAAGTTCAGAGCTATTCATTAACCTGCTAGAGTTAAGTGGCTGGTAAGGGAGAGCTAGACCAGACCTTCAGTATGCTTCTCCCCCACACTGCTACTACGAACACATGTGCTAGGGGTCAAGCTTTACTGAGGCTTGAGACCAGTTATTCCTGTTTGAAGGTGCCCTGCACTATCTAAAACAGATGCCAGCACTGGGAATCTGCCACAGCCTTTCCCCTGTATGATTGACACAGAACACAAACAGAAGCCATGATCACTCAGCAGAGGGTTTCCCAGCACTTGCTTCCTGGAAGCAGAGGGTGGGAGCTCACAATCACAGGCTGGGATCTGGTGGCTGTAAATGCCCTTGTGTGTCCTTGAGACAGACTTGGGTTCCTGAAACGACATTTGCTGGATTCTTCTTGCCATCAAAGGCAAGTTCCTTCGTGCAAAACCTTCCCTTTGAGTGTAATCCTGATGGAGGGAGCCACTGGTTCATGCCATCTCCAACAACAGCGTCTGCTTCCTCTCTCCTCTCCAGAGCCTGGTGCGTGCTCTTTCTGCCAGATTCCCTTTTAATCCCCACCTCTTCACTGCTGTCCCGTTTACCCACATGCCTCTCAGTCTCCATCTTGGTCTCCTCATGTGTCTTTTGCTCTCTCCTTGCCTGCTTGTTTTTCATCTCTGCCTTCCCTGCCCTCTGTCATCAGTGTTCCTCAGGGGATGCCTCGCTCTATACTGGTGGTCTGTCACTGTCAGGTAGGACTGGGTGTAACTCATAGACTTCTTTAACCATTTGCCTGAAAGCTTGGACCTACGTTGCAGGTTGTTACATTTTTGTGTATTATTTCATAATGTTTGCAGACACCCAATGCTGACTGGCAGACACCCAGGTGTCCTAGTTCTAGGATGAGTCTCTACCATTTCCCTGGTGCAGCTCTTGTAACTTTAATACCACCTATATGACAGGGACTCAAACCCACATTACCAAGCCAGCCTACCCACCCCAGCTTTGGTCTCGGTGTCAGTTACCCATGAGTCTTTATGTTAATATGAACCTTGAACCTTGCAAGCTTGATGCAAAAACAAATTCCTCCCAACCTTCCCCATTGCTCCCCTCCAAGTCCTGACCCTGCCTTATCATGATGGGGACAGAACAGCACTGCTCTGTCTAATAAAGCCAGACACTTGGGAGCCACTGTTTCCGCTATGACTCTCACCCACCCACCTAACCACTAAACCTTACAGAATTTACTCTGTCTGTTCCATTCCATAGAGCTTTTCCCTACCAAGGGACTGGTCCATCAGCACCTGCCAGGTATAATCATTGCATTTAATCCTCTGGAAACTCTGGCAAAGTCAATGTTATCACCTTATTCTTGTAAAGGAGGAAATAAATTTAAAGATGCAATTTGTATAAGGTACTATTGCCAGGATTTGAACTCAAGCAGAGAGAGACACAGAGAATGGCCTTACCAGGGCCCCTGCCACTGCAAACGAACTCCAGACGCATTCACCCCTTTTGTGCATCTGGCTTTACGTGGGTACTGGAGAATGGAACTGGGGTCGTTAGGCTTTGCAGGCAAGCACCTTAACTGCTGAGCCATCTCTCCAGCCCTAGTTCTATCATCTTAAGGAATTACTTCCTTGATTATCAATGACTTCATATAAAGTGAGTTAGAGCATGTAGGATGATGACATGTAGGATGGATATGGTATGGACATCCACCAATCAGAAGGGACATGGCCCTGGCACTGGGGAACCAGAGGCAGCATCAGCAGTGTGCATCCTTTGATTTCTGGATCTGTTTGGGCGTGAAAGTTCCTAGAGGCCTGAGTGAAGGAAGATACTTCTTGGGACCCTGGGCAGCAATGGTGGAAGTATCTGTTTGTTGTTTTTTTTTTTTTTTTACCATCTTAGTATTGGTAGATACACTATGTCAGTCTCCACCCTGTATTTCTGTCAGCCCCTGTATCTTTAGTTTATACATCCAGGGATTCAATCAACTAGAATTGAAAATATTAAAATCTTATCTGTTCTAAATGAACATGTTCAGTCCATTTTCTGGTCATTATTCCCTAAATAACATACCATCTAACAATGGTTTACATAGTATTTATTACATAGTATTTGTACTAGTTTAGGTATAAACAATAATCTGTGGATGATTGAGAGTATATATGTATAGTTTCTATGCAAATACCACACTCTTTTACATAAAGAACCAAGTGCCTGTAGGCTTTGTCATGTTTTTAAAGTGCTGAGCATGAGACCCAGGGCATCTTTCACAGGCCAGACCTGATTGCTCAGCCACATCAGCCCATTTGTGGAGTTTGATATTCACAGATGGTCCTGGAACCAAACTGTCATAAAAGGATGACCGTGGTATGTTCCCAACTTGTCATGGGATTCTGTTGTTCTTGATGCTTTCTGGCTCTTGTTCCCTTAGTTGCTGGACCTTCTTGTTGCAGGGAAAGAATATATAATACATTCTCTCTCTCTCTCTTCTCTCTCTCTTGTTGCAGGGACATAGCACACAATCCTCTCTCTCTCTCTTTCTCTCTCTCCCCCTTCATACTCCTTCTCACACAGGCAGACTCTATGATGATCCTCTTCCACTTGAATAAGTCAGAGTGGAGACCAGTTGCTGACTTCCCAAAGAGAATCCTTAGCCTTGGAGGGGCTGAGGTTGGCCTGCACCTGCATGACGCTGAGGAAAGACCCATGCTGTACCTGCATCTGTCCCTCTTGGGCTCCAACTGCACCCACCACAGAAGATGTGCCAGACACAGCAATATAGGAATAGCAGACTGGAATAAGCCTGGCCATATCCTTGCCAAGGGGTGTGCCACCCCATTTTATGCAACATTTTACAACACTGCCTCATTAGAGGGTTTACACATGGCTCCACGTAAGGAAAATCTTTCAGACCAGAGAGAACATTTCTCTGAAGAATGAGGTGTGGTTACATGTCTGCTTGACATTTCTCGGTGGTGTGGTCCCCGAGCAGGACAGACCCACTTTTCCAGAAAAGCTAGTTTTAGAAGAATTTTGCAAGAATTCCTGAGCTAGTGAACATGAAGAGCCTGTAGTGTATAGACAGGATTCATGGGCTGGAGTGTGTGTATGGGGGGGGGACCTTATAATTAAATGGAAGTGCTATAAAAGATCCCTCCCTGATTGTCCTCTGATTTAGCACTCATGTAACTTCAAGGTAAAGTAGATGGAAAATGTAGAATGCATGGATAATGGTAAGTTAGGAGAAGATGCTGTGCCTGTCCCATTGGAACCCCTGATGGATATTCTACCTTTTCTTAAGGGGACCAAACATGCTATTCTGTGCAGAGTTCTTAGCTTTTCTTCTACCACAATGCAGCTTTTCTTATCTCCTTGCCAACTTCTTCCTTCCCCTACCCCTCCTCCTTTTCCTCTCCTACTTTTTTTCTTTTTTATAAGCTATTTATTGACATCCTCCAAACATACACACACTATCATAATCTTTTCTCTCAATGCTTCTTTCCTCCTCTCTTCCTATCCTTCCTCTACTGAACCCCATTTTTACAACTAGTTCCTCTTCTGTATTTTTTTTTTGTTTTTGTTTTCTTTATTGTCTATAATGAGTTACATTGTTTAGTGGGCCAACAATGAGTTGTTATCCCCAATTCCCCATTGCCCCTCTTCCCCATCCCCAATCAGCTGGATATTCTCCTCCGTGGGCTGTCTGTATCAGTCTTTGTGGTAGGGGACCATGGATTGCCCAGTCTTCAGCCGGGTTCTCAAGGCCCAAGTGTGTTGTTACTGAGGGGTGCCAAGTCTCTAAGTGAAACAGAGTTTCATGTATCCCTAACTGCTAGTCTTAAATTCCCTGTGTAGTTAACTTGACCTTGAACTCCTGATCCCTGCATTGGGATTATAAGTGTATGCCACTCTGCCCACCTACGTGGTGCTGGGGATCGAATCCAGAGCTTGATGTATGCCAGTCAAGCACTCTACTCAAGATCCATTTCCAGAGGACCTCTTATCAATTTTCCCCCAGGTTTTAGGCTTCCTGTCATCCTTCCCCTCTCCCCTTCCAACAGCCCAGATGTAAGCCCTGCACATATTTTCTAACTTAAGTAAACCTCAGACATCTCTGTTCTTAAACTGCTCCTTCTGTCTCCTGGGCCTGCAGAGCAGTGCTGGAATACAGTAGGTGCTCTGGAAATGTTTGCTGAGCAGATCACTGAATTCTTTTTCCTATCCACTGAATCTCTGGGACACATGCCTGCTGTCCCACCTGTCTCCCTGACCTTCTTCTCTCTGAAGGCAGAAGCTGCCCAGGGTCTCCCTCCTATGTGGTCCTCTTTCCTTCCTCTCAGCAGCACCTGTCACTGCCTCCAACATTGACTTTCTTCTCAGCCGTGTGATGGTTTACTTCTCCAGGATCCTTTGACCTTATTGCATTATTTGGGAAATCAGAACTCTGCTTTCATAGTTATTTTTATTTAGTCAGGACTCCTTTCGTCCACCCCTGAATAAAGCATGTTATTGCTCTTTGTAAGCTCAGCTAAGACAATTCTATGACAAGTGGTTTCAATACTAACCTCTAAAGGTCATTCCCACATTCACCTGGTCAGTTTCCATGTCATTTCTCAACTCTAGCTCTGATTTTAGAAATCTATAGCATGTCTCCACGTGAACTTCTAATAAAGTAAAAAGTTTATTCTGCATTTACAAACAGCTCTTTTTCTTACTCCCCAAACTCATTTTCTAAATGCTGCTGTTTCTGACCATCACCCCATGGTCCTCCCCAGTTAGTTCATTTGAAGACACTGGCATCATCTTTGAAACATCCTTGAATCCAGCTAGCTGACTCTTACTGTCTTTTGCAAAACTCTCCAACTCACATGAACACCCGCCGAGGGCAGAGACCGTCTTGTAAATGTTTATCTAATCACTTTAGTGCCCAACACGCAGTAGCTATGTAGTGAGAATGAAGTAATCTACTCCCTGTCTCTTCCTCTCATCGACTGAAGATTGCTTTCAGGAGAATGTCCCCATCTGTCTCATGCCTCAACCAGCTGCAGCATCCAACTCTAACTCAATGAGCTGCACTGCTGGTCATTCCTCACTGTGTCACACAGACCTAGAATGACCCCAGTTATGCTAGCGTGCAGCCTTACCTTGCAACAGACACTTGTCCCCAGTCAAGGGCTTCTGGAGGGGAGAAAGCAGAACACAGACCACCTTCGGTGACTGTGCTAAGAGCCCACTTTGAGCGTCTTGCTAAATCACATTTCCATCTACTTCTCTGTCTTCTCACCACTGATTAGTTGTCACCACATTCTCACCATTTAAGTTTCTGCCTCCTGGTCCTCTTCTTTGTCTCTCTTCTCTCCTTTCAGATCCTGTGCACTCACCTGTTCACCAGAAGTCCTAGCATTTCTCTCTCCCACCCCAGCCCTTCTTCACCTAAGAGTCCTTGCTGCAGCCTGCAGAGCTCCCTGGTGACTCAGGGAACATTTGTACAGCTGTCCCAGCTAAACTGAGGACTCTCAGGGCTGTGCCTCTCTTGGCAGCCTACCCCTGTCTGCTCTGGGTGTCATTCTCCTGCTGTCAAAAAAAAATCATTAGCAGAGAGTTACATAGGTGAAAGTTGAGAGATGGTCATATTAAAAATATATTATTAGTTAGTCCTGGGAGAGTCTTGTAGAGACAGTTTTATGAGGTATGACAGCTCTCTAAGGTTAATGAGCCATCTGGCATTTCCTGAGACAGAGCAAGTGCTCTGAGCAATAGCACTAGGTTGCACCCCATTAGGACACATGGGGGTCCCTTTTCTCCTCTAGCTGGGTACCACGTTTGCTGTTTCTCCTCTGTGGAGACAGTGTCAGGGAAGCTTCCTTCAGACTGGTAACTTAAGAGTCCTTTGGGAATGTAGACTGTATGAATCTGGTCCACCCTCCCCTGTGGGTCACTTAGAATGTTCCTAGAGTGCAAGAGTGTCCACTATCTTGAGAAAAGCAGAAAGTGTCTAAACAAAAACCAAGTCTGGCTTTGAGCAGCCTGCTTTTATAATATATCCCAAAGCTACAATCTGAACTAAGCTCATAATACGTAACCTTCCTCTGCTTACCATAAGGAATACAGACACAATCCCAGTCAGTGTGGTGTTCTGGCTGTGTGTGTGTGTGTGTGAGTGTCTGAGTGTCTGAGTGTGTATGTGTGTACGTCTGGAGATCAGAGATCCTAGGTGTCATTCCTCAGGTGCTCTCCATTCTTGTTTTGAGATAGGGTCAATCACTGGCCCAGAACTCACCAAATAAACCAGACTGGCTGGCAGGCACTCCCCAGGAATCCACCTAGCTCCCTCTCCCTGGTACTGAGATCACAAGCATGGGGATTATTATTATACCTATGGTTATCCTGCATGGGTGCTGAGGATCACACTCAGGTCTTCATATTTGCAAGGCAAGCACCTTATGACTGCACTATCCCCTGCACCCCTCAATTTCTAACTCATACAGCATGGGGACATATGTTACAGTCTAGTCACACGCTCAGCTCCGTTGGCTGACCTGGGTCTTGGCTAGAGCCAACTTTGGACCCTAGTGACCTGGTATGGTAGTTACTCTTCTCATCTCTGTGACCAAGATTCAAGATGAAACTTGACAAGATACAAGTTAAGGAAGGAAGGGGTTTATTTTGAATTACAGGTATAAGAGATATGGTCCATCATGGCAGAGAAGGTGTGGTGGAGGGAGGAGGAGGTAGGTGGCCACATAACATCTATAGTCAGGAAGCAGAAAGAAAGAACAGGAAGGTGACTGGGCTGTAAAACCACAGCACCTGAGTAGCTCTGTTGGAACCTTCAGATTTAGAGATGGACTTCTTGGCCTCTCCCAGGCACACTCTACCTTCCTCTGTTTTCCCATGTGACTGTGTTTCAGGAGCATAGGAATGATGGTGTAATACAACCCATGAGACCAATTGTAAACACGGGTTATTTAAGTAGCTCCAAGTGTCACACTACCCAGCAGTATTCTTGTCTCACAAGCTGGTGTGAATCCCAAGGCAGCCCCATGAGTAAATAATGGGCTGATGATGATAGCTGTTAACCTCTGTTGAACTCCTATTACGAGGGAGGCTGTCACCGGGACCAAGCCTTGGCATTCCTAGTATGCCTACTCCTTATAGCCATCCTAGTAGTAGGTATTGGTATTCCCACTTTGCAGATGAGGAAATAGTCTTAAAGAGATGAAGTAATTTGTCCAAGTTATATAGCCGGTAGGTGACAGGGCTAGGATTTCAACGCAAGAAACCTGACTCTAAAATGCACACTTTCATGACAATTTGTATATAGGTATATAAGGTATTTGGATCATATTTACCTCTTGTTACCTTCTCTTGCCCCCTCTCTTTCCTGCTGAACCCCTTTGTCTTCTCAACTAGCCCCACTTCTACTTTGATATTCTCTCTGTCTCTCTGTCTGCCTGTCTCTCTCTCTGTCTCTTGTGAACTACTGAGTTTAATTAGGATTTTTAAAAAATAATTTCTTTTTAAATTTTTATTTATTTATTATACCAGCTGGTACAAATGAACTCCAGATGCATGCACCACTTTGTGCACCTGGTTTTATGTGGGTACTGGGAATTGAACCTGGGTTGTTAGGTTTTGTAGGCAAGCACCTTAATTGCTGAGCCATCTGTCCAGCCCTAATTAGGATTTTTATATGAGCTTCGGTTGGGGGTTATTTGCCAGAACATGGGCAATTTTTCAGTGGCTACACCATTAAAGAATCATTAACTTCTAATAACCCCTCAGGGAGTGATGGAAGTCTCCTGATCCCCCTCCCCACCATCACCACCACTCTTGCAGAATGTTGATGGCCCCATCTTGTACGCAGGAAACCACAGCTGCTTTGAATGTATGAGAGCAAAACCCATGTCTGGAAGACAGCATTCCGTGGTGCACCAACTCTCTTCTTTCTATCCTTTCCTCAATATTCCTCAGCCTGGCAGGGAATTGTATAGCTGCTTCCCGTGGGGCTAAGAAAATATATGCGTTTTAGGTTCTATGATAGTAGAAACACCAAATCAATGGACAGTTGTATGGCTCTGGGTAACGGAAATTCTCAGAGGATAATGCAAACTACTGTCAGTCACAGCAGAGATATGTGCAAAAACCGAGCAAACCCTGTTTGCAAACAAACATCCCGCTTCCCATTACAACCTCTCAATCCTGTTAGTTTCTGAGCAGGTTGGAAGTGTTTTGTCTCATGTAAATTTCCCCCCAAAGATCCTAAACTTTAGTGAATTGGAAACACAGTATTCCACCCATAAAGATATGTGATCAAAACTCCAATTTTGTTTTGTTGTGTTTACAGAGAATGGCAAATCAGTCCACTGGAAGCTGGGTGCTGATAAGGAAGTGTGGGTGTGGGTGATGGGTGAACACCATCTAGACAAACCTTATGACGTGCTGTGTGATGAGATCCTGGCGGAGCGAGCTCGGCTGGGAGCAGCGCAGGAGAAGGTGCTCAGGTAGGATGTCTGCATCTCGGCTGCGTGAAGACACTGCAATGATGCCTCTTACAAGCATCTGGTGGGATGAGCAGGGGGAGACTCGAGGGTCAGAAAAATCATCTTAGTTGGGCTGGAGATATGGCTAAGCGGTTAAGGCACTTGTCTCCAGTGCCTGAGGCCCCTGGTTCAATTCCCCAGTACCCACATAGGCCAGATCCACAAAGTGGTGGCCTTGGTGCTCTCTCTCTTTCTTTCTCTCTCATCATCTATCTCCTGTATCTCTCTACTTGAAAATGAATAAATAAAATATTAAAAAAAAGAAAAATCAAACTTCTTTCTATAAGTCTGCATAACCACCACAGTCATTCAATCAACACAGGATAGGCCATTGAGACAGAAACCAGGGATTTTAGGCACAAGGACCTCTAAGCTCGCAACATTAAAGCAGCCTTATTACTCACCCACCACGACTCAGGGAACTGAGCGGAAGAGGGGGCGGAAAGATTGTGAGAGCCGTGGTGGGGGAGACTGTCCGGAGGCATGGCACCCATCAGTAACAACACACTTGGGCCAGGAAGACGGGGTTGAGTACTAAGATATACAGGATCCCTTGCCACAAGGACTAATACAGACAGCCCACGAAGGAGGATATACAACTGATCAGGGATGGGGAGGGGGGGAATTGGGGAAGTCGGGATAACAACGCATGGTTTGCCCACTAAATAATGTAACTCATTATGGACAATAAATATTAAATTAAAAAAAAAAAGAAAAAGAAAAATCATCTTAGATCTTTCTGGAAAGTTTCTTTAGCCTTTCGATGATTGCCTTCATTCTCACAAGTCTATGAGATCAACCACTTCTTGGCCGCACCTGTCATCCCAGGCATCTGTTTGCACAAACCACCCCCGCTTCCCTATCTTGCTAGAGCAGTTACAGCCTGACACAGGCATCAGGCATATCTGTGACCCTTGCAGTGGCAGCTCAAGCACCGGGCCTGAAGAAAATGACCTAGATATGGGCAGCTCAACAGGCAGACGCTCTAGGTTTTCCCACTGGACACAGGGGCTTTTCAGCCTGGGACGAGAAACAGGAGGCAGTCACTGAGCTGTGGTTATCGTGATGGAATTTCCCAGTCCCAGGTAGAAAGAAGCCTGTCATTCAGATGCTTAGATGAGATGAAATCTGTGTTGAACCCTGAAGGAGGAGTTGAGCTTCAGCTACGGAAGGTCAGGAAAGAAAGCCCAAGTGGAGACCATAACCAGATCTGATTTTGAGCAGCGCTCTGGGACATGGTGAGCCTCTCTGAAGGCTTGGGGGAATATCTGGGTGAGGGGTAGAAGATGGAGGCCAAGTTCTAAGATCTCTTTAAGTACAGTTTTATTGGCACAATGTCATGCCTGTTCATTTGTGTACAGTTGTGACTCAGGTCATTTGGCCCACAAAGCCTATACTACCTGGACCTCTTTTATGGACAGTGAGGAGGTTTTCAATAAGAGAGTGACAGATGACAGGAAGCAACACTTAGGCAGTCTCAGATATTCTCTTCTCATGGTGGTGGTGACAGCCCCACTCTGGCGAAATTATATGAAACAGATATGACAACCTCACTTCAGTCTCATGGGCTGGTGATGACACCCGTTAACTTCTGCAACATTGGAATTATATATCTACATGCCAAGATAAAAGGGGTATTCGCTGACTGACCCTAGGAAGACAGCCTAGCTTCAGAACCAGGAGGTTTAAATCCTGACTGTGCCTCTATGCAGTTTGGGGTATATGATAATATTTCTTTGGTTCTCTTTGTACAAAGCAAGGATAACAACACTTTCCTCACAGCTTTGTTATAAGGATTCAGTTGATATCTTTAAGGTTCCCAGCCAAGGACCTGGTAGATGATAAGCACCATACTAAGCCATCCGTTACTGTTTCTCACATAGGTTGATGATAGACATTTGCTTTGGAATGGCAGTCCATGTGAAAGAGTGGTTTTTGATCATTTCGCTGTTATTTCTCTTCAGAAAAGCTCAGTCTGAAGAACTCTCCAAGAGCTTGAAAACAAAACCACAGCACTGCGATCTGCAGGCACCAAAGAGGTGGGAGACGTGGGCTGTCCCCAGGACAGCGGCAGCAGTGGAGGAACCACCCAGAGAAGACAACAAAGCCCACGTGAGCCTTGCATATCTGCAAATGTGCACAGCTCCATAGCTGGGGGCAGGTAGCCACTGATAGAACTGTAGCTAAACCCCAGAAGCTTAAATTGGTGACCCTGGGAAAAATATCTCCCACCTTTAAGGTTTTGCCTTACCTTGGAGGTTTTGACTTATCTTATACTTACATTGAAGGAAATGATACAGCAAACTTGTCTCATGGGAGTGAGAATATTGACAGGACACTCTAAGGATAAAATTTGGCGTTTTAATTTTAAGATATTTTCACTATATTTTTCCATGTCTGTAAAAGAAGTCTACAAAGATTTCCTGTTAGGTCCACACAGTAAACAATTTAGGTTTTGTGGGTCAAATGATCTGAGTCACAACTATACACAAATGAACGAGTATGGCCCTGTGCGAGTAAAACTGTACTTACAGAGACAAGCAGAGGGCTGGGCTCGCCCCGTTCCTGAATCATCTTCTCTTTATTGAGTCTTCTTTTATTGAGGGTTTCTAAACATCATACCGGTGCCTTTATATTTTATTTTATTTTATTATTTATTTATTTAGGCTTCCTGAGTTCTGCCGGTGCTGTGGGAGAGTTGTTTCCCCATCACAATAGAATTTTATACTCAGAACTAGTAATGAATTCTCTTATGGTCCAGGAACTTTCAAAAGCTCAAACTTAATTTGCTGCTTAGATTATAGTTTGTAAGAACAACAAAGCTATATTATGATGCACCTTATTCTGCCAGAAGTTTAATTACACTGTCCACTAACAAGATATTTATAGTTGTTTTGCTTCCATTCAATTCTCCATGGGTTGTATGTGTTTCAGGTAACTGGTCCAAGTTCTCTTTGAGGCTGCCCCGTGGGGATAGGGTTATGTCTCTTCCCTGCCTGGGTCAAGGGTCATTGCAGTAAAGACAGACTCACACTGCTGGGGATGTCTATCCATGCTCACTACCTTATGAATTAGTTGTTGTTGGCTTTTTTTCCATTTTGAAAGTGAGGAAAGTGACACTAAGTAACGACACAGGGTCTTTTTTACACCCATGTCTATAGGACCCCAAGGTCACTCCTTAACTGTTAACTCTTGTTCATGACTGTAAAGAGTGTGAAAAAGCTTCACAAATGCTAAAAACATGAAATATACAATATTTAGTCCAAAATTCTAAACTTTGTTTTGATACCCTGGGTCAGCTCCGAGGACTTTCCCATGGTGCCCTCGGTTTTTCCGACTGGGTGTGCACTTAGCATGCTGAAGGTCAACTTTCTTCCTTTCTGAGACCTCTAAAATGAAGAACCCCACCACCAACACGAACTTTCAGGAGCACTGGGTATTCATGCTTGAATTACTTTTCCCAAGCAAACTAGTTTCAGAACTAGGATAAAAGATCAGCACAGACACCAGGGTCTGAGATGATAACTTAAGCATGAACATCTGAATTCAAGTGCAGAATCTATATAAAAAGGCAAGTGTGTTGGGTTGCATTTATAATCCCAGTGCCAGAAGGCAGAGAAAGGAAGATCCCTGGGCTTCACTGGATAGCCTGTCCATCCCTCTGGGTAAACTCCAGGCCAATGGGGCAAAAAAAAAAAGATGGAAGATACCTAAGAAGTAAATACCCAAGAATGTTCTCTGACTACACAACAGGTAACATGATTATTATTCTTCAAGCATATCATAAATACTCTACAGGGAGAGTGATATGTCAAACTCCTTAGATGTCTGCTTAAGTTTCAAAGGAAAATAAATGGGACAAGGAGAAAGGAAATATCTAGGTATGAAGAATATGGAAATAAAACAGTGAAGGGGTTTGGTCCATCTCTGCTTTTCGACTTTCCCTGTGACAGGCACCTGCCAGGCTCTGCTGTGGGGTTTGTGGAAGCTCACTATGACAGTGGAGGCTTCGGAGGCAGTGCCAATGTCTCAGTGGCAGGCCACCTTCTAACATGTTGACTTCATGGCAGATTTATATTTCTCTAGTGAGCCTTGTCTGTGCTACTCTAGTCAAATGAATCTAATGACAATTATCCTTCTAAGAGAAAAGGAGGTGGAGATTCTAGAGACAGAAACAAGAAAGTCAAGAGAAGACAGGTGGGGTGGTGTTTGCCTCCCTAAGCCAGTAGCCACCAAATGATGGAAGAGGTAGAAGGATTCTCCCTAGAGCCAGTAGGAGGACGCAGACACCATGATCCCAGGGTTATGGAAGTATAAGCGAAGCACCTGTCACTTTCAGGTACTAGGCGCATGGTGGCTTATTGCAGTAGCCCTGGAATACAGTTTATTCTAGGACACTTCCAAAACGTTGCGTCACGCTATTTTAATTATAATAGATACTAAAAAGAAGCAGCAATCATTTTGCAAAGACAGGCACTTTCTGAGAAAAAGAAAGAAGTAGTTTGACCCTGCATACTTGATTATTGTTACAGCATCGTATTCAAGTTTCTCCTCCGATGGAAGGGAATAAAGAAGCCACTTGTTAGGCAGAATAATGACAATGGCATGAAGTCTACAAATGGCCTTGACTCATCTAAGAAAGTGCGCAGCATCCTTAAGCATCAGGGAAATGCAAATCAAAACCACAATGAGATACCATCTTACCCCTGTCAGAATGGCAATCATAAAGAAAACCAACAACAATAGTTGCTGGCGAGGGTGCAGGGGGGGGGGAAGGAACCCTCATTCACTGCTGGTGGGATTGCAAACTTGTTCAACCGCTATGGAAAGCAGTGTGGAGACTCCTAGACAGAATGGACATAGAACTACCAATGGACCCAGCTACCTCTCTACTAGGTATCTACCCACAAGATGTCACATCTAAATGCAAAAAATTTTGTACAACTATATTTATAGCAGCTCAATTCATAATAGCCAAGAATTGGAATCAACCCAAATGCCCATCCATGGAGGAATGGACAGCGAAACTGTGGTATATTTACACGATGGAATTCTACTCAGCTGAAAGGAAAAATGACATATCGAAATTTAGGAAAAAATGGTCTGACTTTGAGCAAATCTTACTAAGTGAACACTCAAAAGAACTGAGAATAGAACACCACATACTCTCCCTCATATGCGGTCCTTAACCAGGATAACCGTTTTCTCTATGCAGACTAGTAGAAAGAAGTGAGAGGTTATGAATGAGGTGTAATGAGTCCTGGATTGCATTACCTTACAAGAGAAAAGGGACTTCACACACGTGACCAACACTAAAGTCTTTACCATGGGTGGGTACCATGGATTATCCACGAGAGCTCAACTAAACTGCATCAAGTTCTTGCCTGATAGAGTCAGAAAGAGAGAGACAGACAGAGAGAATTATAGATTAATGGTCATAAAGATGTGGTGATCTTTATGATGGTGGAGGAAGGGGCCACATAGTCAAGAAGGAAGGCAAGTGACTTTTAAAAGCTCCAGATGGGCTGGCGAGATGGCTGACTTGGTAAAGAGCTTGCAGGCCAAGCACGAGAACTTGAGTTTGGATTCCCTGGTGTTCACACAACATTCTAGGTGTGGTGGTGCATGTCTGTGATCACAGTATGGGGAGATGGAGACAGGAATATTCTCAAGGCTGGATGGCTCATTTGTCTAGGAGGATTGGTGGGCTCTGGGTTTACTGAAAGACCCTGTTTCAAAATTAGATCAAAAACCAGAAAGACTAGTTTTGATCTGGGACCCACACACATGTGCACCTATGAACATGCATTCCATACATACACAGGGATACATATGCAGACCACATACACATGCTAAATAAATATAAATGACTGGATGGATGGATGCATGAACGAATGATGGATGGATGGATGAATGAATGAATAATAAAGGCTGCAGAAGTCAAAGAACAGCTCCTGTCCATACCTTGATTTCATCAAGTGTCAGATCTCTCACTTATAGAAATGTGAAGCAATAAATTCAGGTATTTATAAGCTACTGAGTTTGTCAAGGCTCCTTACAGCAGCCACCATGGGAGGCTAAATCAATCTAGTAGAATTTTGAGCTGAATAAAATAGATAATAAATATAAATCATGCTAATCCCAAACACAACCAGATACTTTCTTCTTTCCATATAATATTTTAAAATTATAGACAGTAAGGAAAGGAATCTAAGATGGATTGGTTTACTCATTCCTTAAAAGTGAGTTTTTAGTAAATGTTTAAAATGTTGAGTATTGAGATGACACATTTGAACTAGAGACAGAATCCCTGCTTTCATGGTTGGGGAGGCGGGGGAGAGACTTCATTTAAATTCAGTGTCAAATGACAGTAAGTGCT
>PVHP010014337.1:0-39324 GCA_004024765.1 Zapus hudsonius | reverse complement strand
TGATGTGCCCATCATCCTTTATCTTTCATCCTGCTTGCAAGTTGACAGACCTGTTCTAATGTCACTTAGAAGGGTAATTGTGTTTATTCTAACAGACATAACAAGACTATGGAAGAATGGGGAATAGACATTTAGCCTTTCTCTTCCTAATTTGCCTTTCTGTTCTGCAGAGGCTCAAATGCTATGAATCTATGCTGTCCAGGTTTCCAGGGAAACACTTGCTAGATCAAAAGATTCATGTGTGTATGCTTCTGTGTCCCTAATGATATGAATATATATCTGTATATCTTTCTGCTAAGGCAATATATATATATATATATATATATATATATATATATGTATATATATATATTGTGTGTGTGTTTATGTGTGTGTGTGTGTGTGTGTGTGTGCACCTCTGTGTGTGCATGTGTGATGGTTAAGTTTTATTGTCAACTTGACCTTTCAAGTAATCTTGGGCTGGTCTCTGAGGATGTTTACAGGAAGGCAGCCTCTCAGTAGGGGGCAGGATATAAAGAAGCTCAATGGAGCTAGAAGTAAACATCCTCTCCTGTGTGGGCAGTGCAGGAAGGAAATTCCAGAGACTCAGGAAGCCATTAAGTCTGGGATAGGACTGCAAGACTCCACCCTAAGCCTATATAAAGGGGAAGAGATTCTCTTCTTGGCCCTGCTGCCTGTGTGCTGTGTTGTGTGTGTGGTGTTGGTGATGGGTTTCTCTCTCTGCTTGGACCTATGAAAGAGGACCAGCCTCTTTCATTTTTATGGGACTTCCCCTGGACCTATAGCTTAAATAAATACTTTCCTCCCCCAAATTGTGTCTGGTTTGAAGATTCATCCCAGCAGCATGTGGCTGACTGCAACAGTATGTGTTTTTGTATGTGTGTGGCTCTGTGTGTGTGCCTGTGTGTGTATGTGTGTATGTGTGTTTGTGCCTGTGTGTGTATGTGTGTATGTGTGTGTGCATTTGTGTGTGTCTGTTTGTTTATGTATGTGTGTATGTGGGTGTGTGTGTATGTATGTATAAGCATGTATACACACATATGCACACATACTGCTTTCCACAATAGGTGAGTCCATCTATTCTCCCACCACCAACACTGAGGTTTCTATGCCACTGCAATTTTGGAAGCCCACTTAGTTGTCTTATTTTTGTCAATCCAATGGGAGCACTGGAAGAAATCCAGACATCCATCACAGGATATGTGGAATGGTAAAATATGGTAGAGGCATGCAATGGAATAAGATGCATATTTCTACACCAAATGATAGATCTACTGAAATATACTATAGCATATAAAATATAAAAATGGGATGTTGTGAATACTATTTATGGAAATTAAAACTATATGCAAATAAAATAGTAATATATGTCTTACAAGAAAATATGTTGGTTAAAGTATACCCATGAAACACTTTTAAATGCCAGAATCATGGGACTGAATAAAGTAGATAAAAATGAAATGGATAAACATAACAAACAGAGTCTAGAGTGTACCAATGCATTGTTGTTTACAGAACTGATGAGATAATCAAATCCAGTCTTCTGCAGCAGATTATATAATTCCATCCAAAAGAAACTAAGTAGCCCTATGGATAAGTAATGTCCCCACTGCTTAATAGATAAGCAGTGACGAGTAAGCTTCAAAGACAGATGCAGCTTCCCCAATGATGATGAGCAAGAGGAGAAAGGAACATACCTGACACTAAAGGCATCTATTCTGATTCTTTTAGTTTGGAATTGGAACCGCTGCCTCTCTGAGAATGGTGAGGCTCACAGACATCACAGAAAGCACACAGTCAGGAGTGAAAGCCAAGGTTTCCCTGACTTCATAGCTCGTGGTTTCTGATGTACAATATGATGTCAAAGAATTCTCACACTGTTACATACTTGCTTAGTGTCATTAACTGATATATGTATATATATACACATGCATACACACATACATACATACATATATCACACACACATATACTTGGAAAGTCATCATATACATATATACATACATACATATATACATATATACCACACACATATATGTCTACACACATATATACTACTTTGAAAGCCATCATATACATATATACATACATACATATATACATATATATATATATATATATACATATATGTGTGTATGATGACTTTCCAAGTAGCTACACTGATAAATATGTTCTTATAGACCATAGAGTAAATACCAGGCCACATGTTGAGGTTATTGTTTACATGTCAAAAATGTCCATCAATGGATGGGGGCTGCAGAGATGGTTCTGCAGATGAGAAAGCAAGATGCTGTGATCTGGAAGTCTGATATAGTTATAGGATATGAATAACAATAGTCATGTATACATATCCCTTTGTCCTGACAGAAACCACTGCCTCACATATACATTTTTAATGAGTATCTAGTACAAGATAGTGAGTTAATTGATCAAAATTAGCCCTTTGAAATAGATTTTTATCAACTATGCAAGTTAAGCAAATATAATTCAGGAAAAAAACAAACCACTTTGCCAAGATTACAAAATTATTTAGCAGAAGATCTGAATTCCATCAAGGTCTTATTCTGTCTCATGCGAAGCCATGAGTTTCCATAGATAAGCCTCCTTTATCCTTTCTATCACCTGTATTGTGGCTTGCTAAATTGAAGTCAGTAGGAATTTATCCCATGGGATTTTCCTTTATTTTTGCCTCATCCATTTATTCCTAACAGTATCTTAAAACCAACATCTGAAAACACCAATGTAATGGCATTGTGTCTCTTAGACTACTTTTCATGGCCCATCACCAATCCAGGAGCTGTAATGGTTGGATGTGCTTGTTGTAAAGTAGAAAGATGCTTCCTTAGACCTAGAGATGAAACAAAACTGGCCCATTTACAGTTTTGGATTATGCCCTTGGACATGATTTAATTTTCTACGGAAAAATTATACCTATTAAATGAAGACGCTTTCAAGAGTTTACTTTGATCTAATACTTACAAGTTGGCATTTTTTTTTTGTTTGATTACGAACTATCATTTCTTGAAGAAAACTTAAGTCTAAGTCTAAGGACAGTTTTCAGGATGCCGTGTAACCCATTGACTTAAATGGGTAGAGAAATAATGATGGACCTTTTTCATCCAACATGGGCAGCACGAATTTGAGAAGAGGATCATGTGCCAAGGATTTGAATAAATATCCTTTCCTATATCGGTCCTACAAATGTGAAGTTCTCTCCAGGTTCTGAACTTGATCCAGCAGTAGGCAGGGCCTCCTACTGTTTTCTCTCTTTGTTGACCTAGGAAAGATGACTCATGCATTGATCAAGAGGAAACAGGAACATCCATCAAAGTAAGACCCTTTGGCGACACCAAACATCAACAACCCCAGCCAGCATGCCCCCTACATTACAGTACTGGAGCACATTAATTTCAAACTTGCACCCTGTAGATATATTTGGAGCAGTCCTGGGCTGCTGCTTTACAGACAAATAAATCACACATAATAGGTACTGTGCAGCATCTTATATTATCTGCATATATAATTCATAAAAATCATCATTTTAGGGCAAATGTTTCTGGTGCTCTACTTTAAGGGGAAACATGCACACACACACACACACACACACACACACACAGAGAGAGAGAGAGAGAGAGAGAGAGAGAGAGAGAGAGAGAGAGAGAGATTTGTGCTAACAGTATTATTAATACAATAGCTTCTGCAGATGGAAACATGAGTGAGAAGAAAATGGCATGATTGACTTCCAAAGTTGGGCTCAGAGGTTGTTCCTCTGCTGCTTCCCAGACAACTCAGGATCCTGGTAAGATTAATAAAATCCAAAAGTCACCTTGTTTACATCTCATAGACACTAAAATATTTGTTTTAGAAGTCATATTGCTATTAAAATCTGTTAGAATTTTCTTCTACATAATAAACAAAAAACATTTTTTGCATCTTTAATCTCTAATCCTTAAAAAATTCTGTAAATCTATAGAGGAAAATTATTCTTTCACATGACAGCATGCCAAAAGGGAACACAATCATGATTAATGTAATTTCTCTGATTATTTTCAAGGATTTCTCAAGGTCATCCCAAGGAACTCCTCTGGCTTTGCCTTGAGATCAGCCATTTCTGATAGACTTATTATTTCCCTCAAACATAGAATCAATTTAGTACTGTCATCAGCTTATAGATTTAGATTTAGCTTTCACAAGATTTGCTCATACAATGTATATATTGATTCATAATAAAGATATTTAAAAAAGAAAAATATCTTCTAGTTTTAGATGAATTCAAATAGCTCTGGTGAAGGAATGTAGTTAATTTCCAAAAAAAAAATTTTAGACTCACAAAAGAGTTATAAAAGACCCCCAGTATTTTCATACAGATTCAGCAAATGTTAATAACTAGAACATAATTTCCAAAATCGGGAAATCAACACTGTTTTCTTACTATAACTCATAGTTGTTTCTTTATTTTCAAATTCCATCTATTATCTTATTGTCTGGTTCTGACTCAAGATCCAATAGAAGAATATCAGTCGGCAAGCAAGCGATCTATATCTTCAGTTAAAGCTCACATTGAGTGGAAAGAATTTATGCATAATTTTCTTTACCTTACCCCACAATAAAAAAAAATCTTCAGAGGTTTCATTCAAATAAAGCATCACTTTGCTACTAAGAATGGGAAATTAGTTCAGAGCAATGGGCAAATCCAAGGTGGTGACCATGATAAGAAGCTTCTACATGTGAAGAAATCAAAGGCTATTTCATGTGACTGGCATCCAGTCTCCTACTGCTCCTAGAACTGACTATCAGAGAGACTGTGATGTTATCCTGACTGCATAGCAGCAAGGGAATTTCAAAGAACCCAAGGCGGTAATTAAAGCAATTAAAACTTGCCTCTTCGACCATAACTAAGAGGAAAAGAGCAGCCTTCTCTCAGCATGCATCCATCATTCAGCCACTCTTCCACAAAAACTCCCTGAAATAATAGTGTCCTGCCATGGGGTAAGTCAGGTGAGCACAGAGACTTAACTCAATGCATTTGCTGCAGAAGTCAAGTGTAGAACTCTAGTCTTCACACAGCTTCCCAAATTGTATGACACAGAACTATGTGTACAAAGAGTAACAAAGTAATTATAATATTTGCAAAGGGTACTTTCAAAAATATCTTACCTCATTCCCCACAAATGGGTATAATTACACTTAATGACAATTATTTTTTAGTTTACAAATTATACACACATAAGCATTTCTGAACACATACACGCACACACACACACACACACACACACACACACACACACTGAAGAAGCCACATGTATCTGGTGGGTTAACTCTGACTGCATAAAAGGTAACAATTAGGACAAAATGAAAGCAGAAAATATCAAGTCAACTAGTGATTATGTGGAAGAATTTAAAAACAGCTTCTCACTGACTAGAGGAAAGTAGCTGATATCTGTTTCATACTGAAACCTAGATGTTACAGATGACAGCCATGTTATATTCTAATAAAAGACACAGATACACAACAACAATTTTTAAGCTCTGTGTTGTATTCAAAGATAGAAGCAGAGCTTAGTTGACAGCAAATGGGACCTTTTTAAAATATATCTTTATTATCAACAATTAGATATGTTGTATGAGCAAATCTTGTGATGGTGTCCCCATTTCCCTCCTCTCTATCCCCTACCCGCTTGGGTCCCTCCTCAATGGGCATATTGGATCTGGGACCTTTTAAAGATAGCAGAAGCTATGGATTTGAGCAGTTATTAAGTATTCATCACATGGAGAGAAGCTCTCTCCAGTCCCTACTACTGTGAGCAAAATGTAACTAAGTGCTATTTAGCTAATAGTGTTTCTCTTTGTCACTAGAAATGACTCTTCTTTTATCAAAGTCTGGTCATAAGCCAGCACTACTTTGGGGCACTTCTCCCCTCACTTCTTCATGACTAGTGGCCTGCCCTTCACACCCCAGCTTTCCTGCATCAACAGCCTTTATCCACCCTTCTCTGTTATCCTCATTAGTGTACAAACAACACCATGATTTAATACTGAAATCAAAATCCTATTTCATTCCCAATCAATTTCATTGTTATTTTCTAAAATTAAAAGACTTTAAAGGGATTATTTGTACTTGCTTTGTATTTTTTCTACTCTTGGTCTCTTAATGTTAATCAAACTATCAGAAATAAAAGTTAACAATGACTTTCGTGTGGTTAAAGCCAGTAGTTTGTTTTAAGTTATACATCAGTAACTTCAAGAATGTCTGTCACATTTCATGTACATAAGAATTATTGTGTTAATACCTAGAAAAATGAATGGTAGTCAAGATCTTTTAAAAGTTTACAGCCCAGAGTTATTCAGTACAAAGAGTAAGAAATTAAAGATAATAGTTGCAAAAAGTACTTTCAGAAATACTTAATGCATGAATCAAAATTTTATCAAACAATCAACTCTTAAGCATATTACTATGAACTCTGAAATTATGCAATCTCCATGCCAATAAAAATAAAATGCCTTTCACATTGAAAAAGTCCACCCTAAACAGAGTAAGAGTAAAATGCACTTTTAGAGCCTTACATCATAACCATTTTGTCTTTTGTGCCCTTGGGTCCAGAGAAAAGAATATATGAGAATCTTAAAATCACATAAGAATGAGTTTGAGAAAGAGAAGAGTCAAAGGTGAGGAATAAGGTGCCCAGGAAGTTGATTAATCACCAAAAAAATAGCTAAAACACTAATGCAACTGACTTCTGATGAGCTTTCCACTATATCAACTCTACCCACTATGTATTTGTCCATGCATAAAATTTTATCCCCTACTGCCATGATCTGAATGTGAGCCCCCAAATTCCTGTCAAAGCTTACCCACCAATGTGATAGTGCTGAAAAGTAGGATCTTTAGAAGGTAACTGAGTCATGGCAGCTCCTTTTATAAGGATTAAAACCTCAACAAAGTGCTGACAAAAACTGGATCCCTTTTGGTCTCTCTGTCCCTTTTGTCAGGTAAGTACAGAACATTCATCTATTCCTGAGGACCTGAACATTCAGTAATTACTTTGTAGCAAAGAACCCTCTCATCAGATGCCAACCCTGCCAGTATCCTGACCTTGGACATTCTTGATTCCATAGTTCCGAGAAATGGATTCCTATTTATAAAATATATAGCTTTGGATATTTTGTTATAGCAGCATGAAGAACTAAGATATCAACACTTTGAGATATTTAAAAGAAGTATTTCCCCATATTAGAAAAAAATAAACAGTAAGCTGGACGCTGACTTAGGCAAAACTATACAAGATCTATGCTCTGAGGAGATTTGGGTTGGATTCTATTGCTGTGACAAAATACCTGATATAAAAGATAAACTTAAAAGGAAGGAAGGTTTCTTTAGGTGCATGATTTCAGAAGCCTTCCTCTCTGGTCACTTGGCTCAATTGCCACAGCCCTACATGTACTAAGGACAGGACAAAGCAGACCTGGTCCTCTCATAGTAGCAGGGAAACAAAGAAAAGAAGAAATACCCTCCCAAGCCATACTCCTATGAGTTTATCTTCTAATTATACCCTGTCTTCTAAAACTTCAAGCATCTTCCAATAACATTATCATAGGGAATAAGTCTTCAACACAGGAGTCTTTTGGGGATATTTCATATCTGAACTATAGCAAACCCCAGGGATTTTGTCAACAGTTGGGAAGGACAGATATTGAGCTCCGTGTCCACCAAAAAAAAAAAAGAAGAAGAAAGAAAGAAAGAAAGAAAGAAAGAAAAGAAAAAAAGAAAACTTTCCATGAAAGCATCCCAATGACAGAACTCAGGAAAATCCTCTCATTGTTTTCTGTCTAATGAGTGAACTGATGAGTTAGCATCAGTACATATGGGTGGCCATGAAAACAAGATGTGACTCACATAATTTATGACACTTTTAACTCAGAACCTGGTCTCCAAAAGTGAATGGCTGTGTCATTAGCTCATGTCACCATTATAAAGGACTCCTCTAGCAATACAGCTAAAAACAATTAATTAAAGAAAACCAGTTAATGTGTTCAACCTCCACAAATTAAATTAATTCATAATTAATCAGCTGACAGCAATCCACTAGGCTATAATATTTTAAACTAGCAAAGCAGGGTAATAATAAAGTAATCAATTTCATGTCTTATAACAAAGACACCTTCTTGATACGTAGCTTATTTATGAATAGGAAACAGTCAGCAACCTGTGGAGAGTAAACGTAAGAGATGAATTAATCAAAGGGGTTCTAGGTGAGAGATTTTCTTCTTTCAAACGGAAACAAGTTATTGTGTGATAGGAATTGACATCTCTATTTAAAATGGGAATCTATGCAAATAATGCATAACCTATCTGCTGACCATCACTATCTTCATGTCATTACACAGCATAATTGCAGTTCTACAGTATAGGGGGTAGTGGACGCACAATATATGTGGGTACGGAAATATAATTTTAGAAGCCCTAATATTCATATATATATGTATGTAATATATGTATATATATATATATGTGTGTGTGTGTGTGTGTGTTTGTGTGTGTGTGTTTGTGTGTGAGAGACAGATGTAATTCTATATGTAATATAAAATATATATGACATATGTAATTCTAAAACTATTGCCTACAATGCAAAGTCTCCTAGCAAAAGAAGCCAAACAAAAAAGACAACCTGTCTTAATTCATGTGAGGTTAGTAATTTAACTAACTTGTATGAAACTTACATGAAGAGGAAGGCTGAGGGGGAGGAGGAGCAGCTTCACCCCTTCCTCCATAACTGAAGCGGGAGGGAGCAGCTCTGCTCTGCTGATCTGGATTCTTACATAGAGACTAATAAAAAAAAATTGTTGTCTCCAAGCATGGATAATCAAAAAGCTAGTAGGAGAGAGTGATTGGATATTGGCAATAAGCTTCATTATAGAGGAACCAGTGTTGTAGCACAGACAGAAGTGATCAAGCAGGCTTAATCCCAAGAAAGAACAGCACCCAATCTGGAATATTGGATGAGAAATAACTGAGAGTTAAATTGTCGGGGGTGGGGATCATACTTATGTTGGGGATCATACCTATAATTGAAAGTGTTACAGGATGCTTAGTTGACTATTGAAAGTTCATTTGTAACCAGGAGATCTTTTATGTTGAGGAGGGAACAGGGAATGGGGCAGGAACTGATGGCAGATGCAGTCATGAACTGCCCTGGCCCACCACAATGTTTTTGGATGACTTCCAGAGCCCCCACCTGTTCCCAGTCAACCAGGTAGCTCCTCAGTCTCCAAGACAACTCTATAGCTTCTAAGTTTCTTGACTACATAATTCCCAGAAGCAAGGGGTTTCTCCCTCAAAAACATTATACTGACATGATAAGAATTTGTGATGGAAGATATTTTGTATGTACATGTTAAAATACATTGCGAGCATCATGAAAGAGAATGGGAGAGTTAAAATATATTGCGAGCATCGTGAAAGAGAATGGGAGAAAGCTAGCTCATTGTAGGCAGTTTTAGTTAGGGATTGAGGCCCAGAGAGAGCCAGGATATAATATGCTTTATGCTATATATCCTTGGCTCAAGAAAAGGAACTCATATCTGATTAGACTGATCTGCAGGGCCCCTGCTCTCCATTATCTACATGCTGTCCAGCTGGGCTGGCTCTGAGGTCCACCCTCCAAATCTACAAACCACCTAG
Organism: Zapus hudsonius; assembly: GCA_004024765.1. Lineage (NCBI taxonomy): Eukaryota > Metazoa > Chordata > Mammalia > Rodentia > Dipodidae > Zapus > Zapus hudsonius. Next base: position 29,645 of record PVHP010014337.1, on the reverse strand, counting down.
ATCTTTTCCTTGCCTGTAACTGCTGCCTTCTTCCTGGAGCTCAGCTTGGCTTGCTTGGTTAGGCCCTGCTCTGCCTGCCTCTCTTGGCTGAAGGGGTGCATAGGAGTTTGAATAGACCCCACACCTTTTAAGTTCTATCTCCAATGGACCTTTGGGTGACAAGAAATCCCCAAGCCAAAGCAAAGGTCTTTAAGCCTCTGCTCATTCACACAGCTGTGCATCACAGAATAAGGAGCTCAATGTCTTCTCTTCTACAGTCCCTTGGGCTCCTGGATCTCTTATATTTCTGGCTGAGTCGCCCTCATCCTAAGTCAGCAGCCTAAAGCCAGTGGAGCTGCTTGTCCATCATCTTTGTCCTCTGCTAAATGTGTTCCTTTCCCAGCAAGGTCAATGGATGTTGGTTTCATTCTCTGCTCCAGATAAAATCTGACCCTCAAAGCAGAAGACCTTATGCCCAAAGCTCTTGTGGTTCTTACTCTAAGTTCATAAACAAACTCTTCTAGATTTTAATTTGACTAAAGAAATTTTCAGAGCACTGGAATGGTTAATTTTCACAATTTGATAAACTTTATTTTTTTTGTGGAAAGGATTCACTGTTTACCTTGCTACGGTGGGAAGTCCCATCACAAGGAAAATACATTTAATATTTTATGAGAATTACGCCATCTGTCTATACATGATAAAGCTGTTGAGCAGGTTTCTGAGAGCCCATTCTTGTCTCCATTCCATGGACCGTCTACCTACATATTTGTCGTTCAACCAGCCTAATGTCTTACAATGTAGCTCCGGGTTCCATAAATCCTCATGGACAAATACAGTTTGCCATGTATCTTCAGATATCTGAACTTATAAAAAGCAACACCATACTTACAAAGGATAAATTTATAAACACAAAATAAGAAACCAACAGACATCTCAGTAGCCAATAAGAGATTTAGACATGTTCTCTTTGTACACCAGAGAGATTTAAGAAGATACTACATTACATCCAAAAGATAATGCTGGTGATAGTTTGAAAAATGAGACTTTGTGAAAAACATATAAAGCCCTCATTATGGTGAAAGTAAAGATTCAGAGTCCAAAAAATATTAGGACATAGAGGAAAGAGAGGTTGTAAGATAAAGAAAGACAAAAACAGAAGGTATTAGAGAACAATCTACACACAGCACGGTTTCAAAAAGATAGGACAGGGCAATGCAGGAAGGATCAATAATCAAAGAATATATAACTGAATCTTCCAAAGTCAAGGAAACAAGCCTAAAGGTTGAAAGCTACATAGCTGAATGAAAGTGGAAGAATCCATTGACAACACCAATAAAAACAGAGAATGTCAAAAAGAGTTAACTTTCCAGTCAATCAAATAATGAGGTATCTAACCATGAAGAAAAAGCAGGTTCCAGGTTTGGACAGATGATTTATTTTTATATTTCCGCTAGTTCTGTAAAGAGGACCATAGTTCAGTGCAGAGAATGAAAAGTTTTATTTGTATTTTCTTTCTCGAGAAAAAATCAGTGTTTACTTTCCCCCATAGCCTGTAATTTGCTGATTATGAGGAAAATATACAAAGACTTTTATTAAAATAATATTTAACAATGTTAGTTTTTTCTCTTAAAATATTTGTCTTTATAGTCAACCAGGAATATTTCTGTTTCCAGGCAATAAATAAATAAATAAATAAATAAATAAATAAATAAATAAAAGCAGGTTTCTGATGAAGCATAACTTCCTGTGGCCACTGTCATGTTCTGTGATATCATAGTAAGAGAATCCTAATATAGACATGAAGCTACGAGCACAGAGGAGAAACTCATTATAGTGTCCTATGGACAGGCCATGGACCATGAAGAATCAATCCAAAGAAAAATTATTATTATTTTGATATTTTATTTTATTTATTTTCAAGGAGAGAGATAATGGTTGTACTAGGGCCTCCAGCCACTGCAAATGAACTTCAGATGCACTGGCCACTTTTTGCATCAGGCCTTAAATAGGAACTGGGGTATCAAACCTGGATCATTGGGCTTTGCAGACAAGTGCCTCAGCCATTGAGCTATCTCTCCAGCCCCAGAAAATTATTATTAATTATATTGCAGTCATTTGACTTTTGTTTCTTGAGTACTCCTACATTTGTGCAGAAATGTCAGTTCAACAGCTGAGAGGACTATTTTTTTATCATCCATTATAGTGTCCTATTTATAAACTCAAGCAGTGCTACTCTTCAGTTGTATGAAACTCACAAAAGGTAATTTTTCTTTGAGATACAATTACAAGGGTAAAAGGCTGCATGGTTTTCTAAAGAAATAGCAATGTTGTCAGCTGATCATTTTCATTCCTTGGCCTCTCCAAAAATATATTATATTCTTATTTTGATAAAAATGGGGCATTTGACACAAGGATGTTCTTGTCCCTAATGTGTAGTCTTTTTTTTTCAGTAGAAGCTGGAAAAACTTTTATGTTCATCATGTTTCCATTACAGCAATGAACTCCCTTTGGTAACTTACATATACATAAATAAGTGGTTTTATGGCTCATATTTCTGGAGAGTGTCCTACAAGATCAAGTGGCCCATTAGCTCTGAGCCTCAAGCAAGGGCAGCTCACCACAGCAGGGACATTCTGCACAGGAAACCACTCACCTCATAAGCTCAGGAAACAAACAAGAAGGGAAGAGGAAGATGCAAGGGTCCCATAATTCCCTTCAAGAGCACTCTCCCAATTACTCAAGGACCACCTAGTCTCTAAAGGCACAGTGGTGTCACGCTGACCGAAAAATGGGACTATCAATTTATCAATTGACGCTTGAAGACTGTGTCATCTGGAAACAAAATCATGCTTTCACCAAGTATAAATCCTGGGGGGAAGAAAATTATTAGATTCTGGGGACTGAGTTGTGCCCTATATTCATATATAGATTTCTTCCCTATATTCATATATAGATATTTTAGGGATGGGCTTCAGGTCATAATTAGATTTTCATGCTATTATGACAGTAGGGCTCTCAGCATGGAATTAGTCTCCTTATGAGAACAGAGTGAGAGGGAGCGCTCTCCCCTTCAACCTGAGCAAAAAGAGGGCATGCAAAGATACAAGGAGATGGTCTCCATCCTTTATCCATGAGAAGAAGCCTCAGAATGAAATGTATTTTTCTCTCATCTGCATCTTGAACTTCAGATTCAAGATTCAATCAAAATTGATTTCTGTTGTCTAATCCATCATGAGTGTAATACTTCTTATAACTACCTGAGCAGACTAGCATATTATTTTTCAATATATTTATTCTCAGTCAACTTCCAATAGAGACTGAAGAGAATGTCTAGAAATCCCGCTTTTTAATTCTGTCTCTGCTTCTTTAATTATCATTTGCATTTTTTCATAATAAAAGTAATCCAAAGCTTTGTTTGTTTTTAAGTCATAAAAATGCAGTCTTTAGGTTCTTCTAGGAAGTGTTAGCTACAGATGATAAAAGAAATCAGTTTAATAGTGAAACAAAAGAAACTAAGCATTGAAAACAATCAAACAGTTTTATCATGGAGAGGTGTCTTTCAAAAATAAAACTGGATTTTTTAAATAAAAGATATAATACAAATAGAATTTTTCTCTTTCAAAGAGAAAAGACAAAGGAGTTTCCAATTAACGACCAAAAAAAAAAAAAATTGTGAAACTAGAAGAAGAAAACAAACTCAGCATTTAGCCTTCTGGGGAAAGAAACTGCAAACAAACAGGAAAGTTTAGGAAGAAGATGTATTTGGCTTTGGCCATTTCAATAATGCTTTGGTATTACACTGCATTTAGTTCTCACTGTAAAAAAAAAAAAACTTATCTAGGCTAAGTTAATTACATTTCCAATGATAGTTGTGAGAGCAATTGCCGAGATTTACTACATAAATGACATATAAATTTAGTTGCAGAATAATTAAGTCAGAATTTGAGTCCATACATTAAGTAATGAAAGTATAATTGCACTCTTATGGATGCTTAAAACTTCACTTGCAATTCTTTAAAATTAAGTTCAACAGAGACTCAAACTGCATTTACTTCTATTTGTGATATTTTCTAATTCTAATATTTAAAAAGTACAAGCTATAATTTGAGTAATGCTTTATAAGCCACTGCAGTTTTGTTTTGCATATTAGAACATCATGAGGCATGGCACACCAATAGTGGGTACCAGCCAAATGTGGCTTTGGGGACTCGCGTGGGAGCAAGAGGTGTTGGCCTCACGGTGAACTCATCTGTGACTTTCCTTTTGCCATCTCAAATAAGCATTCTATTTTGTAACAAAAAAAGGTCTTTCTCAGCTGGTGCTGTTTGAAGACAAGCACATCTCTTGAATTTCTAACTCGATCACCTCCCTTAATTCCTCTTATATAAATAGATATTAACCAAGCCTCGTCTGCAGTGAAGACTCCAATGAGGAGTTCATGACCTTATATTCTCTCATTGCTGTACCAGCAGATTTGACTGACTTATTTTTTTTAAAAGTCTTATTGCTATTTTTGTTGTGATTTTTCAGAGAGCAAAATCTGCTTTATAATTATTGTTTTGATTCGGGAACTGGTAATTGAACAGGTCACATTCTCTCATCTCTAGTGTTTCATCTTGCTTAGCTTTTTTTTTTTATTTCTTATGACAGGAAATAAAACACCCAGATAGGAAATTTTAAAGTTCACATCGGCTATTATCAGTTGATAACCAATTTTTCTTTCACCCCCAAAAATGAAGAAAAGAGAAAAAAATGGCACCCATTTAATTAAGTGTATAACAAGATTGATTAAGCAAAGCAGTGTCAATTAACACATTTAATGTGGAGGAAGATGATATCTGGCACTTAATTGATATCCTGTTATTAATAAGAGTTATATGATGAATGAGAAAAAGCTGGCTAATAATTTACTTTTCCATTCTTCTCACTTGACTACCTAACATCTAAATTTTTTTATCTATTTCCACTGTGAAGTCTCATTTCTCCTGGCAACCAATTTATATTTAGTCACGTAGAAGATCTGACTTTTAGAGGGGGAAAAACTAATGGTTACATCTCAGTACCACAGGTAGAAAGGCATAGAGCCTGAATAAACTGATATGTTCTTGCTGTGTGTAGACCTGTGTGACTATCTGGGATTAAGAACTCTGAGGCTTTGCTACTGAGAATTGGGAGGATCCTGAAAGCTACTTAGGAAGGCTAGGAAGGATTCTTGTTGACAGCATGTCTTGATTCTGCAGTGAAACCACTCTGGGATATTGTAAAAGATGGGAACTTCCAGACCCCACCCCAGATTGACAAAAGCATGCACTCTGACAAGATGCCCAAGGTGACTTTGTGGTATTGGATTTTGAGAAATACACATCTCTTTGTGTCATTTTAAATGCCTTCCTGAGGACTTTCACCATTACCATCAGAGGAAAACAAGAAAGAATGAAATGGTTGATAGTCCTTCCCCAGCCCATATGCAACTTTCTTTTAAATTTCTAACCTCCAAATTTCCCAAGAATAATATTATTCCTCCCCCGCCATTTAAGTCATCACAATGTGACTATTCAATGTTTTAACATTCCCTTTGAGTAAGTGAAACAACAGACATTTAAGATATAACTAACCCTGAATAAAAATCAATGTTTGTTCTTTCCGCCTTTTTTCAAAAATCCCTAAATGGCATGGAATGACTCATGGCAAGTTAACGCAATAAGAACTCAGTGTACCTCCTCAAGGCTGTAAATTTCAGCTTGCAGCACTCAGTAAGTAGCCTCGTCAACAATGCTCCAGAAGAATATGTGATGAATTTTTCTGAGGAGCTGAAAGACATCTCAGAAGAAATAAACTCCAAATAAGCATTCTAGGGAAAAAATAAGAATGGGGGGGGGGCTGAGACTGTAGTTCAGTGGTAGAGTGCTAATCTAGCATCTATAGACCCCTGGGTTCAATCACCAACACCACAAAAATTAAATAGTTTATTTCATATGGAGAGTAATTTCCGGCAGGTCAGCAGGTACATATGCAGAGATCTCTGTGTCAGTTAGGGATGTTTAGGGAATTGTGAATGTTATTGGGTGGAAAACAAGCTAGATTTGCTGACTGATGACACTAGATATTTTTTACACATTCCTCTAACATCTAAAACTTTTCCAATAATACAGAAAACTGTAACACACTGTTAAAGTATAGTATTAGAAAGTATTTTAAAAACGTATATTATTCATACTCTGAAACCTCCATGGATGTTAGCACTACTGAGACTTTGTATTAGTTCCTTCTCCTCTTCATAACAACTATCTGTTTATTATCATTGAAATGTACTAGGTAGAGCTCGTGTTGGTAAAGACTTCTCTGTATCAAAATGTTTGAATTCATGTAAATACAGTTTTATAGCCAAGCAATGGTTCAGAGTTCATCTAAGAATTTTAGAGACATGCAAAATACCAACTGCTGTTGCAGATCTGGGAGTTGGAAACAAATGCTGCTCCCTACTGTGATTCTTGTTTAAGTCCTGAGGGCTCTCCCTAGCTTTCTGAACAGTATAGAAAAAGAAAAATATGATCTTCTCCCTCCATGTAGGTTCATTGGTTAGGGTGCTGTAAATTTGACAAGGGAAAAACTAGCAAAAGAAAAACAAGTTTACTAACAAGTGCATTTCACTTACACATGAGACCATCACTTATGAAGATTTCATAGAGGTGGTTAGAACTAGGGCTTCTTGAGCATCTCAACAAAGCAAGAGGGCATCTTTAGAGAGGTAGAAGACACAGGAAGAAAACATTGAAGGGGACCGATGAAAGATAAGGGTGAGTTTGTAAAATGCTAGAGAATCCTCTGTGGACCACCAATCTCTGATGGTGGAGACCAAGGGTTGTTTCTTGTAAAGGTATAAACACCTTTACAACTTAATATCCTACCCTTGGGCAGATGTGGGAAAGAACATCCTTCTTGGCTCTTCTGCCTCTTAATCATTGTCTTCTCAAAAGAATCCTTATGGCAAAGTGGGATATTTTTATCTCAGATCCTCTTCAAGCATTATGAGTTCCTGCCTACCCTAAAATCCCCCATTTATCTCTATTATTCCCAGTCCCGATGCTTCTGAGGTTAATAGCCTATGTCTTGTAGGGTGGTTCAAGCATATTGCCTGTCACCTGAGGGAAAGAACCTATTTTTAATCCATTTGTTTATTTCCAACACATACCCCAGCCCCTGGCATATAGGAACCATTGAACACAATTAGAACGAATAATTCAAATAACAAGTTATGCCTGATACTGCTGCTTTCCCTTTTCAACCCAAGACTATGGAGCCTAGGCAAGCATTACACCTTAGAACTTTAGGAAAGTATTGTCTTTTTAAAAAAATTCACCTGTTTAACATATACACAACTATGATTTGCCACGCGCTACAAAATGTCCTCAAACCCAAACAAACAAACAAACAAAACCAAAGATGAAGGAATGACTACTAATGTAAGAGTGAGGATAGTGGCCAAAGGTAAGAAAATCTTCCCCATAATAGCTGGCAATTTTCAACTATTTTAAAAATCATCACAATATATAGTACCCTAAATTTAACTTAATTAATAGGTATATTACTTTGATTGTGAATATTAAATACAAATGTGCAAGGTGTCTGAAAGAGACTCGAGAATGACGAGAAGGAGCATATAGTTTTAGTAAATACTTTTAACTATTGAGTATGGAAGGTTCATCAATTTTCCTAGTAGTAATAATAAAAACAGCAATTGTGTTACTAAGTGAATAATTCTGAGGACCTACCACATTCCAGACTCTGTCCTAAGCCACATAATAAACTCGTGTCAGCTCATTTAATCTTCTCATGGACTCTAATGAGTTGATTATTCACCCCTTGGGAAGTGAAGGAAATTGAAGGTCAGTTGTGTAATTTGCTCAAGGTCACCAAGCTCATCTCTGCAATCTACAAGCTCAAAACAGCCAAACACTGAGAAACAAAAATAACTCATTATAGAATCATCAGACATCAGTTCTGCTTAGAGTCAAAACCAGCTGCTCTTATCTTCTACGTCTGCAATAGGAAGAGATTGGGACGGGAAAGAAATGCTTCTAGACCTGAAAATCAAAGATACAACTCTAGACTGAGTGATCTTCCATCCTGGTGTCCAGAACTTCTGAAGGAAAAACTGCAAATTTCCTCTAGTGTTCCCAATTATTATGCTTGTGATTATTATAATGATTAGAATTTAAGGTGGTGGGGTTTTTTTTTCTAAAGCTTCTCCTTTCTTCAAAAAACAACAAATGAAATGTAAGTTGTAACAGTTGGCTCTTGGTAGGAGCAGCAGCTGGGGAGGAGGGTGTTTCAAGCCACATATTCAAATGAAGCATCATTTGTTTTTATAAAGAGATGTTTATTTTGTGATAATGGCTACGATTAATAGCTACATATGCTGCAGGGTACATACCCACCAGTAATTAACGTAGCATTCATTTAGATGCTTTTTAAGAAAAATCTAATAAATTTGAAATGGAAACAGAGCTTCCAGACTCCTCTCCAACACATGCAGGCTATTGTTTTGTTAACAAAGCTCTCTTATTTCAACCTCTGATGTTCCTTGCAGGTTCTTCAACCTCAGCCTCCTTCTCTAAGAGCAGTGATGAAGAAAACTGATTGGTACATCGAATTGGATATTGTAGGCATTTTAAACAGGGATTTAGGGGAGTGAGCAGTAATTATTTAACTTAAGAACAGCTGTGAACTGACACTATTAATGTTCATCTACCTTCATTTACACTCACAGCAATATGGCTGTTTTCATCGAAATTTAAATGAAAGAAAACTGAATTTAAATATGGAAGTAAAGATCATCTCATGAAAGATGATACCATCACTGGTCACAGAAAGTATCACAGACAGAGTAGTTGAACTTTAAAGGTGTAACTCCATAATTTCCAGATGGTGGGACACAGATAAATAAATCAGGGGTCAACAGGGACCCCAGTTGCCTTGTAAGCGCTAAGAAGCAGAACTTGGTCTAATGTTTAGGGCAAACTCCAGTCTTCTCTTTGTCCTCTCTCAATTGTTTATTAATGACTTGTGATACATTATTTTTCTCCTCAAACAACAGCAGAGGGGAAATTTGTCCCAGGAAAATGTACAGTTGAATAAGCTATAGGATAGAAAAATCTCATAGGTTTTGACATTAATACACTCCATTCTGTTGAATCGTGTTGAACTCCACATGTTTCCAAATGATGTGTGGTGCAAAAAGTGGGGTACAGCAGAAAATCACTGCATCACCAAGGACACAATGGATAGATTCAATCAATCTTTTTTGGTGTCAGTTCCCATTCTAAGGTAAATTAGTTTCTATCACGATAAACAGGGTAATTTGTATACAAATCTTCAAAGTCTGGAAAGCCCAAGATCAAGGCATGAGTAATTGGGTGTGTTGTGAGGGTCAATCTCATGGTTTGTATTTGGCTATCTTTGCACAGTAGACTCACTGGGCAGAAGATGGGAGAGGAATCACTCTGGAGCCTCTATACCATAACATTTATAATTTTTGAAAATTTTAAATATTTATTAAAAAATTTTAAGACCAAATATAACATAATTAGATCAAATACCCCCCATTAACTTCTCTTATTTTCCTTTCACTCCTTCTGGACACCATCTTCTAACTAGTCTCTTTTCCACTTGTGTGTGTGTGTGTGTGTGTGTGTGTGTGTGTGTGTGTGTGTGTTTTCATATTTATTGTGAATAGTTAGATACATTACATGAGCAAGTCTTATGGTGGTATCCCCATTTCCTTCCTCCCTGTTCCCACCCTGTTGAGGGCCTTCCTATGTGGGCTTTCTAAACCAGCCCATGGGATAGGAGGTTAGGGGTTGTACCAGAGGTAGCCACATTTTTTTTTCCTCTCTCTCCCCCACTATGACTCTTACAATTTTTCTGCCTGCTCTTACTCAGATTCCTGAGTCATAGTGGATGAGTTTTAGGTCTACTTTACTGTTGTGGTCTTAAGAATCTCTGGATTTCTGCTTTGGATTGTGTTGGGAATCGCCAGTATCTGTCTCCATTGCCCTTTCACAAGTTATCTGATTTACTATGGAGGTAGGTCTCTTTCTCATCTCATCACATCATTGAAGGTTTGATTTAGGCTCTGTATCATAAATTAGGGGTCGTTCATCTCCTGCCTGGGTGGCAGGTAACATCTCTGGTTTGTTGAGCACCATTTGTTGAAGATGCTATCTTTTTGCCAGTTGTTGTTGGCAACTTTGTTGAACATAAAGTTACTATAGTTGTTCAAATTTAGGGCAGGGTCTTCATTTCTGTTTCATTGGTCAGTCTGTCTGTTTTTATGCCAGTACCATGCCGTTTTTGTTAGGATGGCTTTGTAGTATATCTTTAGATCAAGTATGGTGATACCTCCTAAGGAGCTTCTTTTATTCAGGATTCTTTAGGCTATCTGAGGCCTTTTCTCCCTCCAAATAAATTTGGCTATCATTTTTTCTATGTCTTCAAAGAATAAAGCTGGAATTTTTATTGGAATTTCATTGAATCTGTATATAGCTTTTGGAAGTAATGCCATTTCCACGATATTAATTCTACCAATCCAGGAGCATGGTAGATCTTTCCATCTTTTCACATTTTCCTCAATTTCCTTCTTGAGAATTTTAATGTTTTCATTATACAAGTATTTCACATGCGAGGTTAGTGTTATTAAAAAGTATTTGAATTTTTGTGGCTATTGAAAACGGGACTGTTTCACTGATTTCTTTTTCCCTATGCCTGTCCTTTGCAAACAGGAAGGCTACTGATTGTGTGTTAATCTTGTATCCTGCCACTTTGCTGAAGGAATTTATCAGCTTCAGTAATTTAATGGTACTATCCTTTGGATCCATTATGCAAAGGATCATGTCATCTGTAAAAGGGATAGTTTCACTTCTTTTCCAATCTGTATCTGTTTTATATCTTTATACTCTCTTATTGCTTAGGCTAGGACATTAAGCACTATGTTGAAGACCAATGGTGAGAGTTGACATCCCTGTCTTGTTTCTGATTTTAGTAGAAATTCATTAAGTCTTTCCCCATTGAGTATTACTTGCGATTTAGGAGTTTGGCATATGGCCTTTATTATGTTGAGGTATGAGCCCCAATGCCAATTCTCTCCAGTATTTTGTTCATGAAGTGATGTTGAATTTGTCAAAGGCCTTCTCTGCATCAATTGAGATGACCTTGTGGTTCTTCTGTTTGAGTTTATTAATGAGGTGATTATATTAATTGATTTTCATATGTTGAACGAAACCTGCATCCCTAGGATGAAGTCTACCTGGACAAGGTGGATAATATTTTTGATGTGTTGTTGGATTTGGTTTGCGAGGGTGTTGTTTAGATCCATCAGGGATATAGGTCTATATCTCTATAAACTATACAGGAATATAGTTTTCCTTTCTTGTTATATCTTTGTCTGGTTTTGGTATAAGGGTAATGTTAGCTATATAGAAGGAGTTTGGAAATATCCCCTATTCTCTAATTTCCTGAAAGAGCTTCAGAAAAAGTGGTTTTAGTTCCATGATGAAGGTTTGATAGAATTCAGCTGACAATCCATCAGGTCCAGGATGGGAGGTTTCTGATTACATTTTTAATCTCAGTGGATGTGATGGGCTTTTTTAGGAGCCTTATCTGTTCTGGGTTTAGCTTTGGTATATGGTAGGTGTCCAGAAATTCATCAATTTCTTGCAGGTTCTCCAATTTTGTGGAGTAGAGGTTTTTGAAGTATGTCCTGATGATTCTTCCAATTTCATTGGTGTCTGTTGTGATCTCTCCCTTTTCATTTCTGATTCAGTTGATTTGGGACTTTTCTTTTTTCTGTTTGGTTATATTGGCGAGGGATTTGTCAATCTTCTTTATTTTTCAAAGAACCAGCTCTTTGTTTCATTGGTTTTTTTTTAAAAAAAATCATTTTCTTAGTTTCTAATTCTTGATCTCTGCTCTGATCTTAATTATTTCTTTTCACCTTGGGCTCCCAGGGTTAGATTGTTCTAATTTTTCCAATGCCTTTTGGTGGGCAGTTAGTTTATTAATTTGAGATCTCTATGTCTTTGTTATGAAGGCACTTAGTGCTATAAATTTTCCCCTCAGGATGCTTTCATTGTGTCACATAAGTTTTGGCAATTTGTGTTTTTGTTATCATTTATCAAGAATTTTTTCAATTGCCTTTTTAATTTCTTCAACTATCCATTCATTGTTTAGTAGTGTATTCTTCAGTCTCCAATAGTTGGTGTATTTTCTGCTTTTTCTTTCATTCTTTATTTCCCGATTTAGTGCATGGTGGTCTAAAATGATGCAGGGTGTTATGTCAGTTTTCTTGAATTTATTGAGGCATGTTTTATGGCCAAATATGTAGTCTATTTTGAAGAAGGTTCCATGAGCCACTGAAAAGAATGTATATTCAGTTGAGTTGGGATGGAATGTTATGTAGATGTCTGTTAGGTCTAGTTGATCTATGGTGTTGTTGAGCTCTATTATTTCCCTGCTGATTCTCTGGATGATCTATATAGAGATGATAGTGGTATATTAAATTCTACAACTATGATGGGGTTGTAATTTTTGTTTTGTTTTGCTTTATGAAATGTGGTATGAGTGTATTTGGTGTATACATATTTATGATAGTGATATATTCTTGTTGAATTGTTCCCTTGATGAGTAGGAAGTGTCCTTCATTGTCCTTTTTTATTTTTTGGTTTAAATTCTATTTGTCAGATATTAATATAGCCACACCCACTTGTTTTTGTTTCCGTTTGTTTGTTCAGTTTCCATACATTTACTATGAGGAGGTTTCTGTCTTTAGAGGTGAGGTGAGTTTCTTGAAGGCAACAAATGGAAGGGTCCATTTTTCTGATTCAGTCTGCTAGCCTGTGTCTTTTTATAGGAGAATTAAGACCATAATATTCAAAGTTATAATTGTGAGGCTTGATTTTATCCCTGTCATGGTGAAGTGTTTATGGGATTTGATGCCTCTCACGTTATTTTGATCTTCTAAGATTTTTTTATCATGGCTGACCTCTGGGAGGCTCTTGGGCTTGGTTGGTTGATTCTTCTGTGTTGAATATTTCATGAAGTATTCTCTGTATTTTGGTTTTATGTCCATATATTTGTAAAGCTGGCTTTTATCATGTAATGCTTTCCTGTCTCCATTGATTATGAGAGATATTTTCACTGGATACATTAGTTTGGGTTGAAAGCCATAGTGGTTTAGGCTTTGAAAAACTCTGTTCCAACCCCTTCTCCCTTTCATGGCTTCCATGGAGAAATATGATGTTACTCTGATGGGTATGCCTTTATATGTGATTATTTGGTTTACTCTTGCTGCTTTTAGTGCTTTCAGTATTTAGGGTTTTTACTGTGATGTGTCTTGGAAAGTTTCTTCTTTGGTCCTCCCTGTTTGGTGTTCTGTGTGCTTCCTGGATCTGAATGGGACTCTCTTTTGCAAGAATGGGGAATTTTTCTTCAATAATTTTCTTGAATATATTCTTTATGCTTTGGTCTGAATTTCTTCCCCTTCTGGTATCAAAATGATCTGGAGGTTTGGTCACATAAGGGTGTCTCAAAGTTCCCTCGTATTTTGTTCACATGCTTTTTTGAACTTATCTAAGTTTTTGTTATCCCAATCTATTTCTTCTGTTGTGTCTTCGATGTTTGAGGTTCTATCTTCCAGGTTATTAACTCGTAGTCAGGGATTCTAGAGATGTTTTAAATATCTCCATTTGATTATGGTTTTCTAATACAGCTTTTTGCATTATCTCCATCTCTTTGTTGAGTTGCATTTTCATTTCAAAGGATGTCTTGTCTTACTTAATGCTTCCTGGTACTCATTCTTGTATTTAGTTATGTCTTCATTTAGTTTAGCCAGCTGATTTTTGAGCTCCTCTGATTGCTGGTTTGCATTTAGCTCATTTACTGTTCTACCAAAGTCTGTGTGTTTGTCTTCATTTGTGTTAAGCCTGGTGGCAAAGCTTGAGAGCTGGTTCTGCACATTTCCACTTAAACAATCCATTTTTGCTTCCATTTCCATTAATAATCTGTATATAGACTCCATGCAGAGACATCCTGCACATGTTGCCATCTCCTCCTGAGACTGCATCTGTACACTTTCTTTGATATTTTCATTGGAGACTTCCAAACTGGGGCTAGGTGAACTTGGTGTGGGGCACCCCACCTGTGTGTTCGTTCTGCACTGTCATCTGCCCACTTCCAGATGAGAGACTGATATTTTTCTGGAACCCTCAGTAAGGGTGTGTCCCACACGTGAGTTTTCAGTAAGGACTGGTGGCACATGCTTGGTTCCTCTGGTGCCAGGCAGTGTGGGGGCAGTGTTCAAACCTTCAGCAGCAGGAGCTGGCAGGCAGCTGGGCCAGCCAGAAATCAGGATCAGTGGGTGGGGTCCCAGGGTACACTGGCTGGTAGGAAGCCAAGTCACAGCTCCCTGACCTGGCCTCACCTGGAGTTGGGGGATTAGTTTGAGTGTGTTTTTGTCCCACTGAGTTGAATTAGGATGGAATGTGCACAAATGGGATCTCTTCAGGTGTGCCCACTAATTTCATCAAGAAGCCACTATTCTCATGGCTGGATTACCTTGTAGTGGCGCCACCCCTGATTGACACCATCACATCTGGGAAGATATGAATTATAGAGATAAATATTCAACTTTTGGATAAATGGAATCTGGATCCCTAGATCTACTTCTAAGATCTGAAAGATCCTATCACCTAAGGTCCTGACATGAAAAAATCTCACTTGGAGTTACTCACAGTTTAAGGTCCAAATTCAGCATGAATTCATGAAAAGAACACTGAACAAAGAGAGGGAAACTCCATTCTCTAGTTCTTTGATACTCAAAGAACTTCCTGGACATCAGCAGCCACATCAGCTGGGAGTCTATTAGAAGTAAGAACCCAGCCACCAGCAGCAGCAGAAGCCAAAATGTGCCAGGTCCCCAAGGGATCCCAATTAGCTGATACAAATTTGAACATTCCTCCATCCATCCCTTTCTTGCCCTGCCTCAGGATACTCAGGAAATTGGAAAGTTCTACATACTTCTCAAATACCATTCCCTTTAGCAAAGAGCCATATCCAAGAAGGCATTGAATTAATGAAATAATACTTATGAAAATCTTTGAAAAGGCAGCCAAAGTGCTAGTCTAATTTGGCATATTATTGAATTTTTCAAATGAAAATCAACTATTATCCATGAAATTATTTTTTTCACAATTCAGATATGAACTCATCAAATATAATGTGGCCCCCTAATTCTCAAACTGACTCCTCCATCCACGTCAACATCTGAATTCTTTAAGTATAAATGAGCTCATTTTCCCCATTTCTTACAGAAATCTGGACAGCTTCTCCTGAGGCCAGAATCAATATCAGCCTGCCTGTTTGATAGGGAGAATGGAGCAGATGGTGAGAAGACACAGACAACCTTAAGTAAAAGTTGCAAAATATGAGAAAAGCAGTTGGTGAAGAGGAAGACAGAGGCCAGGCAAATCTTACCATTGCTATAGATACTGCCACTCTGGTGTGTTTATAAGTGGGTGATCTATGGCTCATTTTAATACTAAAGTACATCTTTGGGTGGAGGTTTTTAGATACTAATGAGATGTGCATGCATGAATGAAGTTGTCAATGCAAGACCTCCTACGTGTAATAGTGCATGTATAAGTCAGTCCATGCTTTGGAAATGACCCAAAAATTCCCCAGTCATTTGTTCAAGAGCCTTTGAGTTGCTAAATTTCCTTTTTGCTCCAGCCAATTACTTTTTCTCATAAACTTATACCTGTTTCTGTTATAGCTTGTGCCTGTATTCAGTCCTTTTTTTAGAGGCACTGGAAACTGGAACTCCTTTGGAAACACCCCTCCAGCTTTGACAACAATCAATATGACACTGGATGGCTGGCAGGTTTTCCCTGGTTACCTCATGCTCTACGCCTTCAAAGAAACCTGTCTTCCTCCTCACTCATACCTGCTCCAGATGCCTGCATCTCCTATCTTCTATCTAATTGATCAAGCCAGGGAGTCTTCCTTCACCTCTCTGCATCCAACACCTCCACATTTCCAGTATTTAATAGTGTGTGTGTGTGTGTGTGTGTGTGTGTGTGTGTGTTTGAGATGTATGTTTGTAAGTTTTAGTGAAGTTTTCATGTGCATGTGTGTAGGTCAGAGGTCAACCCCGGGTGTTTGTCTTCACCTTCCCTCTTGTTTGACACAGGCTCTCTTGTTGTTCTCCAATGCATACACCATGCTAGCTGACCCACAGGCTTCCAGGGATTCTGTTGTCTCCACCTTCTATACCGCTACAGGAGCACTGGGATCACAGGAGCATGTTACTACAGCTGGCTCCATATTGGTTCTGGGGATCTGAGCTCCAGGCTTCATGCTTGTGAAACAAGCATTTTATCCACGAAGGCATTTCTCCAGCTGTACGTTTCCTTTTGATTTAGTTTCTACCATTGCTTGTTTTCACCCATCTTCATATGCAACTACCATTTTCTCATGAACAGTTACATCCACTCCGCTGCCCTCATTCTTAGCCTATGAGCAAATATAATATTTTCCCAGCATAAGTCTGAAACTGATACTATTGTTACAGAAAGCCTTTATGAGTCCTCATTATCTAGGCTGGATTCACACATCTTGTCTTCACATACCATACACATACACCCTGGCCTGGACTGAACTCCATCTCATTGTACAAGAGCAAAACCAAGTCACTTGCAGATTTCTGAAGCAAGCCAAACTCTTCTTGCCTTGAATCCTCCCTTGGGCGACTCCTGTCACTGTTACTATTTTCTGTTTTCAGTCACTGAAAACAAATCTTCACATTGCCCAACATTATCCAACCTTCATGATTCAACGTGAATGTTGTCTCTGAAACTAGGAGCCTCTCTCTGAGTTCTCACTCCCCAAATCACCCATTTCCTTTTTGATCACAGTTCTTTGAATCCACCCTACCTGACATCTGGAAGTGAGTCAGAGAGCCATTATCAGGCTTAGAAGCAATTGAGGATGAGCCTGTTCCTCATGATCAGCTTTAGACCCCACCCCCTTTCCCTGATAAAGGGAGGAAGGTGGAGGCATTAGTGCTTTGTGGCGGGAAAGCCAGGAATGGGGCTGTTGTAGTCAACCTTTCTCTCATTGCTGCAACAAAGAGAACCCGAACAAAAGCTGCTTGTGGAGGAATAGGTTTATTTGGCTTAAGGACTCAAGGGGAGAGTCCATCATGGCAGGTAAAACAATGGCATGAGCAGATGGGTGGACATCACCTCAGCCATAGCACTGCAAACAGTGGTAGGAAGGTGTGCCAAACACTGGCAAGGGGAAGCTGGTTTATAACCTCCATAAGCCTGCCCCCAACAACACAGCTCCAGTGAGGTTCTAATACCCAAACTGCCATCAGCTGGGGGTTGATCATTCAGAACACATTTCTTTGTGGGGGAAACCTGGATCAAACGATGACAGGGACTATCTATACTGCCTGTCTCTGGATGTTGACACTACCCTTCACCAGCTGTGTAGATAGACACTTGGTGACTCAAGTCCCTATCTGCATATTTAGGAATATGACAATAGTCCCCTCCTCAGAAAGGGATTATGTGAGTGAATGAAATCACACATATAAAATGCTTGTCTTGGTATTCAGATTGGCACACAAGAAACACCAATATGTTTTAATCATCTAATTATGTTTTATTTTTCTTTTTTGAGATAGGAGTTATGTATTTCAGGATGGCCTCAAACTTGCTATGTAGCTGAGGATGACCTTGAACTATGGATCTTCCTGCCTCTACCACTTGAGTACTGGGGTTACATGTAGCTGTGCCTTTAGGCCAAGTTCATGGGGTGCTCAGAATTGAACCCAGGGTTTTGTGCATGCTAGACAAGAAATCTACCAACCGAGCTGCAACTTCATGTTTTCTTTTTCTTTAGATGTCTCCTCCATGAAGGCCCAACCACCATGAGATCTGGAAGAGGACCAGGAGGAGAGATCTAGACTACTTGGTTCCCATTTCTTCTCTAGAATTTTCTAGTTATGGGTCAATAGACAATTTACTTCACATATCTGAACACAGTGATGTTGAAATAATACATACTTTTAACGTTAACACAATAACACCTACTTTTAAAGTTATCATAATTAAGTTTCATTCCCTGAAGCTTAGTAAGGGCCGTATAGACAGGTGTTTTGCTACTAATATTGCTTTAACTGTTTGGCAAAGTTTTTTCCTTTGGTTTTTATTTTTTCAATGTTCCATAATGTTCATAAAGATGTTCAAAGATGGCTAATGAATAAATGAAGGTGAATTAATGAAACATTCCAAACTAAAAGTAACTCAGGTTGGCCTAAAGCTGACTTAGCTTTGGGACATTCTGCTTCTTCTCTCTTACAGCAGAGAGTAGGAAATGTTGAGACTGAAGCTTTAACTGCCTCAAAGCAGTCTGACAGAATTCGTCCCTCAGGAGTCAGACTTCAAGGAACATAACTGATCCATAAATCCTTGGAGGTGGCTACTCCCTTGGGGCCAACACCAACACAGAATATTTGGTTTCCATAATGACTTTATACTCTGAACAACTTCTTTTTAAAAGGCTTCCATAAATATTTAAGTGAAAGCTTTGCAATTGAAACTGTACAATGTGATGTATAAAAATAAACCCACAGGAAGCTGGGAAAACTCTCTTGGAAACACGACGAGAAAGTACTGATTTTTTGTTTCTTTGTTTTTGTTTTTCGAGGTAGGGTCTAGCTCAGGCTGACCTGGAATTCACTATGTAGTCTCAGGGTGGTCTGGAAACCATGGCAATCCTCCTGCCTCTCCCTCTCAAGTGCTGGTACTAAAGGAGTGCCTGGCTACTGTGCTGATTTTTGCATGGAAATTATGCCTGCATTCATCTGATACTGCACTTAATTCCACATCATTAGGCAATGCAGGATGCATTCCTTTGTATTGCAAAGGAACAAAATGGGAATTTTGTCACATGCTGCTGTGTTAGTAGGCATTTGTGTTTATATGTATATATGTAAGCAAGTGGCTTCATTATGTGCTGACACGTGAAAATATGGACAGAGAATTGTCAGTGGACAGCTATACATTCCTCATGGTAAAATGTGTATTTTGTCCTTTATATTATCCTGTATTTTCATTTCTTTATATTATTTTTTTGGAGGTAGGGTCTTGCCTGGAATTCACTATGTAGTCTCAGGGCATTGAACTCATGGCAATCCTCTTAATTCTGCTTTCCAGTGCTGGGACTAAAGGTGTGTGCCACCATGCCCAGTTTATCTTCTAGTTAATTTTATTTATAGCTCTGAAATGCACCAGAAGACAAAGAACATCTTCAGTTTCGCTCTACACTCACTTCTTCCCTACCATTGTGTGAAAAGTTTCTGGAAGATTGTTTCCCCTTCTGACTAGCTCATAGCAGCTTCCCCATTCCTTCTTCTCTAGGTGAGCTCACTTTTCCCATTTATATTCTTGCTTCACATCATTTATCCATGGTTAGTATTTTGGGTATATGTATGGCATGTCTGTGCATATGTATGAGTTCAGGCATGTGTGTGCCATGATATGTATGCAGATGTCAGAGGATAACCTCAAGAGTTGGTCTTCACTTTCCACTTTCTGTTGAGGAAGGCTCTCTTGTTCCCCACCGCATAGAGCAGGCGAGCTCAATTCTCCTGCCTTCACCTCCCATCTTGCTGTTGGTGCGCTAAGATTACCAACACATGCTATCATGTTTGGCTGTGTGTGGAATTGGGTCATCACACATATGGAACAAGGGCTTTACTCACTGACTCGTTTCCCCAGCCCAGTTGCATAACTTTTAAACCTTTCACAAATGGTTCACAACTCACACACCATTGTTCTCATTTGTATTTCTGTGATTATATATTAAATGTCCATCTTTTTACTCAGGCCAAGAGTTCTGAGAACCCCAGTGCCTGGTGTCTGCAACATGAGCACAGGCTCCATGCAATGTGGGACTGAATGAGCTTGCCCACCTGCCTGTGTGACTCACAGGTAGGACATGGATGTCTGCTACCTACTTGCTGCATACATTGTGGCTAAGGCCATCAGGACACAAAAATACCTGGGCCACAAAATAGTTCATGGAGGAGACCATATAGGAAGTGAGACTCTGGGTAGGTCTACAGTTCCAAAATATATAAAGTCTTTTATTTTAATTTATTTATTTTATTGTTTTTTTTTTTTTTTTGAGGTAGGGTCTTGCTCTAGCCCAGGCTGATCTGGAATTCACCAGTCTCAGGATGGCTTTGAACTCGTGTCAATTCTCCTACCTTCCAAGTGTTGAAATTAAAGGCATGTGCCATCACACCCAGGTTTAAAGTCATTTTTAAAGTTTAATTGGTGTTTGCCAGTACACAGTAGGTAGGGTTAATATTGTACACATAAATCCTACACCATTCCCATTACAGTATGCACTGCCCGACTTGTATTTTCCAGAGCATCTGTTAAGTTGGGCCTGAAGGCTCTCTCTGATTCCTAGCTGATGGGAGCTAATGACTAAATACCCTTGGCACTTGGGATTAGGATGGAGCTGGCGTTCTCTTCTGGCTCTCAAAAGTTGCTCAGTCATCCAAACCCTGTGCCAACAGTGAAGAGAAGTCTGTGCCTTCTCAGGACCAGGTAAAATGCTACAGGTTTTAGACACCATAAGACTGTGGACTACTGACTAAGGACCCCAAAACCTGGTGGGAGTGGTAAGCACAGAAACAGAGAATGTGGATGTGATACAAGTTAGAAAGGCCAATGACAATGGTACAGGCAGAAGGCTTGAAGTTGCAGTGGATCCCTGCTGAGTGCCTCACTAGCAGCTACCCAGCATCCTTACGTTAACAAAAAATACCTCTTAAAGATCTGCATCTGCTTCCACTGGCACAAATCACCTGATACCACCTGACAAAGATTCCACAATGGGGAAAAAATAGAGCTGGGTTAGCATTCAATGATGCTATGGAAGAACTTGAAAAATGCTAGTTTCAAAGCTCTCTCCCTGGGGCATGAGAGGTTCTTTTGAGAAGCAGAGAACAAGTGAGTTTTATATTGCACAATGTAAACTATCTGCTTAGTTCCCCTGCCTACTCCATCGAGACAGCTCACACAATGCTTTTTCTTTTCTTTCTCAGAACAAGGCATTGAACTCATCTTAAAATCGCACTTCTATGATCAAAAAATTTTAGAGAGTCTATAAAAGGTTTTTTGTGACTTCAAAATTCAATGACAATCCTAATTCGATATTGAGCAAATTAAATTTCTTTTGAGGCATTTTGAAAATATGAGATGTAACTTACAACTCTATAAAAATGTAAGATCTATGTAAATAGAATACAAAAGGACTTTTTTTCCTGATTCAAACTACATGAAATGCTTTTAAAGTTATTTCGACATGTTGTAATTATTTCTAGATTTCATTAAGTTTCTGGGCAATGATTTTTTTCTCTTTTTAAGTTTTTGTCAGAGTCTAAAATGGGGATAAAGATATGAACTGGAATAGGGTGTGAGGGTTGCATTAGTTGCATTAGTTTCTCATATGTATAGCACATATGAAAATGGGCTTTAACACAGGTTATTGGCTCTCCATTTTAAAGGCTGGAAGTCTGAGGTTGATGTCAACAAGTTGGTTCTGACAGAATCTGACCCAGGCCTCTTCCCTGGCTTCTAAGGGTTTGCTGGTTGGTGTTCTTTGGCATAAAGAAGCACCACCCAGATGTCTGCTTTGGTGTTCACATGGCATCTCCCTGGGTGTTGATTAACCACTTCAAATATGTGCATTTCAGTAACAAAACAAATATTTAAATGGTAAGGTGCTATAAACACACATATGTAGAGAAGATAATATTAACAATCATGAGACTTGATTTGATTTTCCTTTATTATAATTAATGATTTTCTTACCTTGAAATATGTGTCCATTGGGAGAAAATGCTTCTGCTAAGTCATTTTAAGGGTCTAGGGGATCAAGTTCATTGGTAGAGTAATTGTCTAGCTAGCATAAGGGTCTGGGCTTGGTTTGTAGCACTGACAAAGGCCAATTAAATTTAGAAACAAGACATAAAAGTTATCTATAGTGTACTTGAGTTTTCTACCCATGCCTGTCTATACTACAAGTGTGGAACTCAGTGACAGCAAGGGCTAAATAAAGATCTTTTGTGTTTTGACCAAATGGATGACTGATTAAATAACCCAGTTAACATTCCTAATGCACCTCATCT
Source organism: Zapus hudsonius (assembly GCA_004024765.1). Taxonomy (NCBI): domain Eukaryota; kingdom Metazoa; phylum Chordata; class Mammalia; order Rodentia; family Dipodidae; genus Zapus; species Zapus hudsonius. Next base: position 7,396 of record PVHP010014337.1, on the reverse strand, counting down.
TCCTTCCAAACATGTGTAGAAAGCACACACAAGAATGTCCACACTCCCATTCTCAGTGATTGCCCCTACTCAGTAAGGGCAAGGACTATTCAAAGTGCCTGACTATTGATGTCGAAGCAAAATGCTTTTGTAAAAGAAATTGTGTTTTTTTTTCTTTTCTGGACAGATTTTGTGCAAATAAGAAAGGCCTTGCTATTTACATAGTGTATACTTGTCATCAGTAAGTCAATAAATTTTTTTAGTGAAAAATTACTACAAGCTCCTGGGTGCTGGGAACACACTGCTTCTTGAAACAGACATTACAGTCGTTAGCTAAGCAAAAAGAAACAAGTCTGTACACTGGCTCACTTTCTAAAGTATAGTTGTTGGTATTTTTCATTTTTCAATTGAGACTTAATCATCAGTAGTGATTTTTGTGGTAAATAAGTTTTAGGTTTTTTTTTCATGTGCACAGTATATATATAGTGTGGTGGTGGTGGTGAAGTGTGTGTATGTGTGTGTGTTATATGTATAACCATGGCACTTGTGCTGATTCAGTGCCCCATGTGCTCAAAGGACAGAGTAGAATGTCAGGTGTCCCCCTATATCACTCACCAGCCTGTTTTTTGCGTCCTCAGAATCTCAAACTGATTTTGTACCTGGTCAGTCTGAAACCCCCACAATCCTCCAGTTTCTGCTCCTCCAGCCCCCAACACACACACACACACACACACACACACACACACACACACACACACACACACACAGGACTGGGCAGGCAAGATTGAACATGTTCAGCTGTTTATGTGCATCTGGATATTCAAACTCAGGTGGTCTCAGGTCCACTCAAGCACTTATGCTGGAACATACAGCAAATGTATCTGAAGAGCCATCTCTCCAGACCTTACTGCTATATTCTGAACACTGGTGTCCTCTGCTAAATTCCAAATGTTTCAGTTTTGACAGGCTGAACACAGGTCTGTGGCATGGGTGCTCCTTACTGGGAGCACATTCGAGTTTCTTTAGAGAATGGCAGTAACAAAACTCCAAATTAAAAAATAAAATGGAACATTTAACTGGCTGATAAAAAGTAAAATATGCTTCTTGAATTCTATTCATTGGATTTTTATTCGTTTGTACCATGGAAATATTAGTAGTATTAAATAGACTATATATTTTAAAATCTCTTAAATTGGCTATATCAGAGATTCGACCAGTCCAGCCTCAATGTCTATGGTAGCATTTTATGAAGATATTTAATATCAATGACTGTGTCTCAGGGCTGATGAGTTTTTCATTTGTTTCTAATGAGCACTATGTGCTTAACATTCCACTGCACTGCAGCCCAGAGTTTTGTAAAATCTGATTAAATGATTCACTTACAGTGAAATAGACTAAAGGGTCAGACCCAAATCTTTTCAATCTGCCTCCAGCTATCTAATAAAAAGACTTGTCAGGATATTTTTTTTGCCTAAATGTGAAACCATTCACATTCCCAACAAGTATTTTAAATCTGTACTTGATATTATAGACCATATGTCTAATAATTAGTATTGTGTTAAAAATCCTGGAATATGTTTCCCAGCTGAAGACAGAGTTCTTAACATTACATAAATCTGCCTCCCTGAATGGAAGACGCCACATATCGAAAGATAAGAGAGATCAATGGTGCTGATGAAAGGGGAGGGTAAAAATGTCTGTATCAATCCATATGAGGAAACAAGCTTCAGAGACTCTATATCTATAATGGTCAACTGTTAGGTGTATTCTAATCAGTTTCTATACTTAGGAAAACAGGGTGATGTATGTTTCAAAGAGTGACAGTCTTTTGCCATCTTAGATTTCTAATTGGTGAGATTACTTTTAGGACTGAGCGATAGAGGGTTGATAAAAAAAATAATGAATGCCTTGTAATTACAGGGGGCTGTATTAGTACACACTACTTTTCATTTCCATGAAATATGTTTGAACAATTATTTATATGTGAAGGGAAAGAAATGGATATTAAACCTTTATTAAAGAGGTTGAGGACAGGTTATTCTTCCAGTAAAATGTGGAATGGTTTTCAAACCAAGCAACCTTTAAATTCTGGTGACAAATTGGTAGACTAAGGAGACCTTGTAAGATGACTTATAGACTAGCTACAAACGGTGTGTCCCACCAACCTCAAAGGCATAACTCTAGATGCAAGCCCTCTAATATGAAGACTCCATTTTAAAGGGAGACTTTTATTCAGAGTGTCTTAGTAATCCACTGGCTTCCCACAGTATTCCCAGCATCATTATTGCAGAGAAGAAAGCAAATAGCATTACACTGGAATATACACTGTAGACCTTGTTTGGGGATAAAACATCGTTTGCAGAATAAACATGGGAATATAAGCTACATTCAAGGCAAGAGGCATTAACAGTAAAGAAAAGGGAAAAAGTGGAGCTGCTGGTGAGAGCCAAGTAGAAAAGTGATTTTTCTTTGTTTTCTGCTGTTTTGCTGTTCTTTCCATGCAAGGTTACACTATGTAGCCCAAGTTAGCCTTGAATTCAGGATCCTACAGAAACAACTTTCAAGTGTTGGGATTTCAGGCATGTGTCCACATGCATACCTCAAAAAGGGGCTTCAAATCCCAAACTGGAAGGATGGATCCACATTGGAGGGAAACAAGCACATATTCTGTTAGAAAGAATTGAGATGATCCCATGCTCTGAACAAGGTCAGTGTGTTTTGAAGAGCCAAATAGTAGATGATTTACACAGGGCACTAGAGGAAACTAGACTCCATTAGACCCAATGACATTAGGTGACAAATGACTCTGACCCACAAGCTAACTTTATTAGTTTGTAATCCTGTGATTAGTCTGTGTAACCATGAACAAGTTCTTTCACACATCTGAGATCCCATGCCTGTCAGATACTCACTGATCTATGGTCCTAAATGGCCTTTTCATATCTCCATTTCATATAAGTCTGTGAGTCTAAACGTCAAAAAGCCTGGTCTGTTCAACATGCATGTGAAACTACAATGAACCATTGCAAGGCAGACTCACAGATATGCATGATGGGTTTGAATCACACCAGAGAAAAGCAGAGAACTGGGGGATGGGAGAGGCTCAAGTCATCTCTCTTCTCTATTCCATTGGCTCCTCCTCTCACTGTCCATCAAACTCACTGGCATCTGCTCTAAACCAGCAAAAAGTTTAGTTGTTTTCTTTGAAGTCAATTAGTTCCATTCATATTTTAGAAGTCAGACAACAGAGGCTCAGAGAGAAACACCAAAGCCATGTAATCAGAGAGGTCAGCCTGTGATTCAGACTCATGCTAGTTCCATTATAATAGACTATTTTTTATTTATATGTCAAAGTTTTTTGAGAATTTATGTGGTTTTATTCTCCAAAATACATTTTAATCTAAAATGTTTTATTATATATATATATATATATATATATATATATATATATATATATATATATATACTTTTTCTTGACAATTTTCTGTGTTTACAAGTCCACGTCAATTTCTACTTTAAACTATGAAGTCATCAAATTCTACTGTTGAAGAATCTGCTCTCAGTGGAACTTTCTCTCTGTGTGTGTTCATACATATGTGGGCACACACTTGTGTGCAGTTTCACATGCATTTTGTGTATGTGTATGCATATGGAGGCTAGACATGGATGTCAGTTGTCTCCCTGGCTCACACTCACCTTATTCATTAAAATGGCATCTCACCTAGAAATCCCCTTCCTCCACCTTCGTGCTCAACATTCACAACATTCATGGGTTCTGATGAGCTCTTTATCAACCTGGCAATCCTACCATCCAAGTTCTTTCTCGTTTTTAAGAGTCTCTTTGTTTGAAGTTATATGAAATTTCACATCTTATAAAAAAATGGTTCTTTGTGACTAGTGTAATTCCTCCCAGTCATTAAACTTTGAATTATATTCCCAACTTTCTCATCCTAGAAGTCTGACTTGAAGTATGATAGTCTTTCTGAAGATATCTTTCATGACTTTCAGCCTCTTTTCCATTCCTTGGTCCTCTTTTCTTGTACTCTAGATAAGTATTATCATCACTAATATCACCTTCAGTGATATATAAAGTGTTTCATTCATCATTGAGTGATATACTCAAATAATTTTGTTTTTGATGCCTACAATTCTTATTAATTCCTTTGAAACCTCCTGGCTAATTTCTGATAGGTTTTGTTCATTTGTTTATCTATTTAAATGTCATATTTTATGTTTTAAAAAAAATCACACATGAATATTTTGCATATCTCAAAATACAGACAGCCCACGGAGGAGGATATACAACTGATCAGGGATGGGGAGGGGGGGATTGGGGAATTCGGGATAACAACGCATGGTTTGCCCACTAAATAATGTAACTCATTATGGACAATAAATATATATTTAAAAAAAAGTGTAGAAATTAAAACAAGCTTTTGCTTTCTGGGACCTTCTGTTTTACATATTTTTTTCCTATTTTGCTCCCTTAACACTTTGAAAATTCTCACTGGTAAACTTTTCAGATGATTTTTATTAAAAGGATTGTTTCTGTCTCTCTTGTGATTAATGAGACATTTGTGGTTTGAAAGTGAAATGTCCCCCATAGACTCATGTGTTTGAACACTTGGTCCCCAGTGGCTGGTTCTGTTTGGATATTTTGTAGAACCTTTAGGAGGTAGAGTCTCGTTGGAGGAAGTAGATCACTGGGAGTGGGCCTTGAGGCTTTGTAGCCTGATCCCACTTTCTGTTTCTCCTTTCTGCTTCCTGGTTGTGGCTGTGTCTGACCAGTTAGCATCCTCCTATTCTTGCTACCATGCTTCTCTGGCAAAACAGAATGTATCTCCTCAAAACTGTGAGCCAAAGTAAGCCCTTTCCTTCCTTATTCTACTTCTTGTTAGGTCACAGCAACAGGAAAGTAACTAATACAACCATTCTCTGAGAACTTACTTACCCAAAGTCCTACTTGAAAATTTAAGGCTTAAAATTTTTGACTTTTGGCAGAGATTTACAAGAAAATGGCTCTGCTTAATCCCCCCTCCCCTGAACTGTCCCCATTGTCTACGACTGCTTTCAAACAACCCACCTCACTTCCAGAGTTACAATGATAATTTTAAGGCCCCCAGACACTAAAATACTTACTGTAATATAAGTAAAATACCTTTAGACTCTGCGCCCACAAAATCAGTTCAACTTTATAATTTCTTCTCTTCCTGCACTTTCCCAGCGCAACAACTCAATCAAATTGCTTAACTAATCACATAGAATTCTAGGTTTTCTATATGGAATGTGCCTCCTTTGTCACTTCCGTTCTATCTACTTTTCTAAAATTTTTACATGTCCTCCGGGGATCCAGGAGTATCTATTTTCACATAGAGAGTGTTCTATGAACCCCCTCAGCTCATAGCTTGATTCAAATTATAACTCACAGATTATTGCCATAGGCCAGTTCCTGACATTGTATTACACAATGGAATTGACATAGTGGATCTCATGATTTCTCTAATAAAGCTAAGGCTTCAAATCCTTTGCCCGGTCAGCACCTAGGACAGTGTCCTTTTAGCTAGGGGTAGAGCCAAAATATTTTGAATTCAGATAGAGCTGGGGATTGAAAGCTATTTCTCTCAATTAATGACAGATTTCCTAGCTGAATAAGTTCCTCCTTTATAAAATGTATCATAATCATATAGCTTTGGTTCTCAGTACTTCTCCATCACTTTTTCATTACTGATATCCATGTTTCATTCAATGTCTCCCATCCATCCACATAAGGAACCATACCTGGTTTGTTCGTTTTAGTATCCTTAACTGTGGCACAAATACCAAAAGTGGTTCATTCTAGAGGTTTTTCAACTATCACTTGCTCTTTATTTTTCCTTTTCACTTTCCTGTATATTATATAACAGGAATCCAATGATTAGCAATTCCATATTGATAACGATATATAGAAAAATCACAATTGGATTGATAGTAAATAAATCAAGGAAATGCACTATAAACAGATTTGAATGCATTACATGTATGAAAATTATGTGCAGTCATATGCTAACTTAAGGAGATTAATGGTGATAAAAAAGTTTGTTAACCATAAAAGTTTGTTCACTATAGTGCAAGAATTGTAGAGTGAACTTAGAGAAAATAAGATGGTCATGATAGCACTGGTTATTGCATTCTTATGGAACCACATCATGCATGCACCATTATGTCATCTGAAACGTTATGAAGCCAATGGATGTACTTACTTCAGAGCCCACAGGAGACTGTAATGTCATTTGTAAAAAAGAAAAAATCATAGTTTCCATAATATCACTATTTGTAAACCATGAAAAACTGCACACCTGGCCTCAAAAAGTCCTCAGAATTTTATAAATTCTTATTGTGTTAGGGAAAATGTTCATAAGCTCAAAGTGAATTATACATAAATGTCCAAAGCCTCCCTATGAAGTTTCCTTGATCTTGGGCTATTTCTCTGAAATTTTTCCCTCTTTCTTTCTATCTTTTCTATTTTTGTATGTTCTAAGATTTTATATGCCAAAAGACACAATATTTTCAATGAATTCAATATTTCATTTCTTTTTAAATATCTTATTTATCTGAGAAAGACATTATGTGGGTACGAGGCAAGCAGGCTTAGTAAGCAAGTGCCTTTAAACACTGAGCCATATCTATAGTCCCAGTATCCTATTTCTTATTACATTATTCTTGTAATTATATTATTCTGGGTAGAAGGTGTGAGTTGTAAGATTAAATAGAATTTTTGTAGGACCAGCTGTACCCAGAATTTTCAGCTCAATCCACATTAGTGAAAAACCATATAAGGGGGCTGGGAAGACGGTGGCTTAGTAAATCTTTATCTCGAGAAGCACTTCCTTCTCAAGTCTGAGCACCTGAGTTTGATCCTTAGAACCAACATAAAAAGCTGGGAGCCATGGTGAGCTTCTGTAACCTAAGCACACTGACTACAAGATAGGAGGCAGAAACAAAAGAATTTCACAAAAGCTCTCAGAAAGAGAACACAGGAAAAAATCAAAACACAGCAGATGAAATAGAGGGAAACCTCAGCTCAAAAGAGGCCAGATGGAAGGATAAGAATGAACAGAGAAACTATCCTCCGACCTCCTTGAGAGTGCCACGGAACACCCACACCTACATTCATACACATATCCACATATCCACATGCACACTCATACAACAAAAATATTGAAAACAAGCACTGGAGAGATTGCTCAGTGGTTAAGGGACTTGCCTGCAAAGCCTAGCTGTCAGGATTCAATTCCCTAGTTACCACATAAAGCCAGATGCACAATGCATCTAGTTTGTTTGCAGTGGCTAGAGGCTCTGGCCTGCCAATCTCTCTCTCTCTCTCTCTCTCTCTCTCTCTCTCTCTCTCTCTCTCTCTCTCTCTCTCTCTCTCTCTCTT
>PVHP010014336.1:12821-39395 GCA_004024765.1 Zapus hudsonius | reverse complement strand
CCCAAGTGAGTTGTTACTGATGGGTGCTATGCCTCTGGACCGTCTCCCCCACCACGGCTCTCACAATCTTTCCACCCCCTCTTCCGCTCAGTTCCCTGAGTCGTGGTGGGTGAGTAATAAGGCTGCTTTAATGTTGCGAGCTTAGAGGTCCTTGTGTCGAAAATCCTTGGTTTCTGTCTCATTGGCCTATCCTATGTTGATTGAATGGCTGTGGTTATAGGTCCCTTGTTCCCTTCTTGTTGTCTGGATAAAACACCTGACAGAAAGAAGCAGCTGATGGGAGGAAAGGATTTATTTTGGCTTAAGGTCTTGAGGAGAAGCTTCATGATGGCAGAGAAAGCAAGGCATGAACAGAGGCTGGACATCATCTCTGCCACAGCGGGTGAACAGCAGCAGCAGGAGAGTGAAGAAGCTGGCTACTATACCCCTAAATGTGGCCCCAACAACACATCTCCTCCAGCAAGGCTCCACCTTCCAAACTGCCATAAGCAGGGGACCAAGCCTTCAGAGCACATGAGTTTATGAGGGATATTTGGTTCAAATCTCTAAACGACCCAAGTATCTGGGGTTTAGGTAAACTGAGTACATTCCCATTAGAGCAGCAGCTCAAGACAAGGCCTAAGCCCAAGTTGCCAGGTAGTCGTTACAGCTCATAATATTCTAAGATGGCCAGGGGCTGGTAGGCAGGCTTCTCTGGAGGTTACATTTGCTTCTTAATCTAAGGGACAAGGAGTCAATCATGTGGCAATCTGGAAAATATTCCAAACAAAGCCTTCAAGTGATAAGGGCCTGAGGCAGGCACATGCTGGAGGCGTGAGAGGTGTCCATAACAGTTGGAACTAAATGGGCAGCAGGGAGGTACATGGAGCCCAGATTGTACAGGGCACAGTAAACCCAGAGTAACAAGTGGAGATTTTAAGTAAAAGTGTCACCCAACAGCAAGTGTCCAAGGGGACCTCCAAGTGATCCTGGCTTCCTTCTATGCCCACCCTTCATATGGAATAAGACATCCCTGAAAGGAAGAGGCTACGAAGACAGAGTTTGACTATAAGGCTGTGGAAGACACTGGGGTTCTTGCCTAGCTCCTTTTGAGGTGGCAGGCTGCCGGGCCACATGGGTGTGCAAGCAGCCTGAGGATTGGAGAGACATGGGAGCCTGTTGCCAGCGCCCTATGTGTGAGCCACGTTGCAGGTGGCACCTTCCCACGTGGCTTCTTGACTCCATCTTCAGGAGACCAGCTCAGTCAGAGCCACCAGCTTTCAAGCTCCAGGGTCCACAGAGACTGGTGAGATTCTCCATGCTTGCTTTATATCCTAAGTGACTAAATTTTGGCAGAATTTCTTCTGCAGTAGGTAAGTAATTCAAGCATTGTCACGTGAGGTTGATTTTCCTCACTTGTGGAAGGGCAGAGCGGGGAATCGAGGACACTGGCCAGAGCTGATGTGAACCTAGTGAGCGATGTGTGAGGAACTGTCATGAAATCTGCCAAAGGGTTTGCTGGTGAGGCTGTGGGGTGGGAAGGATCCAGGTTGACTTCTTTTTTAAAATTTATTTTAAAAAATTTTATTTATTTATTTATTTATTTATTTGCAAATACACACACAGGGGCACTATAAGCAGTTTTTCTATCACCTATGGAGTACAAAAAAAAAATAAGATCTATGTTTCAAAAACAACACCTTCATTCAGTATGTTGGAACGGTCTTCCTTCTTCTCAATTAAGCAGTCAACAATTAAATTACAGCCAGGCTTCGAGGAGTTCATCATGCCTCATCGAAAATGATAAATGACTCTTAGTGACCTCTTCACCTCGCCAACACGATCCCAACTCATTTTTCAAAGAGCTAATGAAACCGATGGATTTCTTTCTCCTCAGTAGCAGTGCCAAGAAAAACAGCACACACCATGGCTTATGCAGAAGTGGAGAAGGGGGCAGGAGAGGAAATCAAATCTACCCTCGTTCACGTCTTGACAACCTGCCAGAGCCACTCTGAAGTGCAAACCTGGAGGAAAGAAAAACTCACCTACCTACATATTGATTTCTGTCTGTTCCATTGCTTTAATCCATCTCTGCTTTGCATGTAGCACTGAGCCCTGTGTGCGTGTGTGTGCGCGCTTGTGTGTGTGTGTGCGCGCGCGTGTGTGTACACATGAGTGGGGGCCAGGCCCACACTTTCTCTTTGGAAAGAAAAGAAATGGAGGAAAGGGAAGGGCAACTGACAAGAAGAGGTGCTTTGGAGTCACAGAGAAACCAAGTCCTTATTATTTTCTCCTCCAATCACCTGAAGCCAGAGCGAGGTCTCAAGTTCTTTCCCTTGTTTGGTTAGCGAGGGTTCAAAGCTGGCTTTAAAACATGGAGAGGTTCCAGACAGGAGCTTGGGGACTGAATTCTGATTTCCCTACTTTCCAGCTGTGTGGCTTTAAGGCCTTAACTTCTCTGGGCCCATCTCTTCATCTATGAATTGGGAGTAAAGCATGAGCACTTGGGCGGAATCCACTCTTTATTCCTATGGCATCATGCCTTCCACTTTTGGGCTGAGGATCTATTTAAAACATATACACAGGGCAGCATTCGGCAGACATGTTCTGTTATGGGCTTGTTGCGGTCAGCTTTCTAGTTGCTGTGCAGAAAGAACCCAAGCAAAAGAGGCTTGTGGAGGAACGGGTTTATTAGGCTTATGGACTCAAGGGGAGACTCCATCATGGCAGGGAAAATGATGGCACGAGCAGAGGGGTGGACATCACCTCTGCCACAGCACTGCAAACAATGGCAGGAAGGTGTGCCAAACACTGGCAAGAGGAAGCTGGCTTATAACTCCATAAGCCTGACCCCAACAACACAGCTCCATCGAGGTTGTAAAATCTAAACTGCCATCAGCTGAGGATTGATCATTGAGAACACATTCATTCGTTTGTGGGGGACATCTGGATCAAACCATGACAGGGCTATTAGTATAAGTTTTAGTCTGTTAGCAATGCACCCTCCTCTACCCAAGGCAGGTGGAAGTCAGCTACAGACAGTAAGTAAACACATGTGCCTGGCTTCGTTCCAATAAAACTTGATTTACAAAAGCAGATGGCAGTTAGATTTGGTTTCCCAGCCCCAGGTTTAGGAGAGAGAACTAGGTAACTGTCATTTCAGGTGTCCGGAGTATATCGATACTATTTACCTTGCTGTCTTCTGTTTACATTGTATCTAGAACTACCCAAATACTCTAAGGTATGCCTTTCATTGATCTCCATAGAAACCCTGTAAAGAAATACTGACAACTAACCTTTACTGAGTGCTTGGCATGAAGGAGTGTGGTGATATAACCTTGGCAGGTGTTGTGAGAGACAGCAGAGGTTGAAGTCCATGCAGGTTCTGGATCTAGATGGTTGGCAGTTGCATATTAAGCCTGTCACTTGACAACTCTGTACCACCATCTTCTTCTCTGTCAATGCCTTTCTACTTATAAAGCTCTTAGAGGCACCCTGGGCATGGAACAGATTCAAGAACTGTTAGCTAGCTCACTCAGTCAGGACAATCACATAATAGAGAGTTGTCATCAGCTCCATCTTACAGATAACAAAACTGAGGCACGGAAACGAGAAGAATGTTTCCTGAGGTTACCAGGGAGGTTGCCCAGAAGGGCAAGAATGATATATATATATATATATATATATATATATATATATATATATATATATATATATATGCTTATTAGGATTACATATCACGTCCTCCCAATGGGTGATCATCACCTTGTTTTATGGAGGAAGAAACCAGAAATCAGAGGAGGGTTTGCTTAAGTACAGGCTGATAAACAGAAGAGCCAAGACTTGAATCTTAATCTCTGACCCTGGACCAGGACTGGCTAATCCATATGTCTTCTGTTGAGGCTCCTGGACCTTAAGAATGGAGTGAGCTCTGTGATACAGTACTCAAACATGAGTGGGCCTGTGAAGTCAAGTGGTGAAGAGGAGGGGTGAAAGAGAGGAGTGAGGGGAGGTTTAACTGACTGAGGCTGGGGTGGGGGGCTAGCTGCTCCCTGGCTTGGCTGACTTTACCACCAGCCCAAGCTGGTCTATCAATTACCTTCTTGTTGCTGGGACAAAACACCTGACCAGAAGCAGCCTATGGAAGGAAAGGGTTTATGTCAGCTTAGAGTTTTCCAGGGAAGTATATCATGGCAGGGGAAGCATGACAGGAGCAGACATGTGGCGATGTATCTTCACACCAGCAGGGAAACAGGCATCACATTGTTTTATCAGCAGGTCGGAAGTAGCAAGAGCCAGTGGGGCTAGACTATAACTCCTCAAGGCCCGCCCCCCCAGTGACAATACTTCCTTTAGCTAGGCTCTGCCTCTTAAAAGTTTCATAGACTTCCCAAACAGTACCATCTGGGGAATCTTACAAACAAACCACTCACCACAGGTGGTATTCCAGTGACAACAATGAGTGTTCATTGCTTTTTTTTTTTTCTGGTTAAGCTGCCCAGTGCTGCAGAGAACAGGCTTAACACACTTCTGAAGATGAATAGTGATTCAAGCCTCTCAAGTAAGGAGAAAAGCCTAAGTTTGAGGCCATCTCTCCACAGATCAGCTCTTTCCATGATGACACTTGGTGAAATGACCAAGACTATGTTGTTAAGACAGAAAGAGCCTGAAAGAATCCACAGAGTGGATTTTTGCTAAGACAACAGACATGTCCCTGCTATGCCCTGTCTCAACTTCTGTATCTATCATTCAGCCCAAGAAATACTTGAATGTGACCAGGGTTTCTAGCATGTGTTTCTGGCAGGTAAGTGGGACCTAAGAGGCCAGAGAACATCGAGTGACATGTGATACACCAACTCACTTTCCACTTTTATCTGTCTTCTCAGTACCTCAAGAATGCTTCAGTGTCATTCATTCATTCATTCATCAGTCCATCAAATGCTTACTGAGAATGCCTAATACACATAAAGAACATTGTAAAGCTGATGGGACGATGGAGCAAGCGGAAAGGGCCCTGCTTTCAAGGAGCATGTGCTTAGCAAGGTGGGGAAGGGCTGATAAGCAATACATGATGATGCTGATGCACGTAATGCATAAATGATGAGAGCAGGGTGAGGTCCAGATGGCAGGTTGGCCGAAGTGTAGAAATAAAATTAAGAATGAGACATGAAGCAATTGAGAGACCAAAACAATAGATGGTAAAGTCATGCCCAGTGGATGTTGAAGTCAGACTGTTCCAGGGAGGGAGAGCGTAAGTCATTGTTGAGAACTCTGTGAGAAGAGGGGAGCCCGGTGTTGAAATAGTATTGCCATGTATCTGGAAGCAACTGGAGGCTTGGCTGACAAGCATGATAGCATTTGCTTCATTGCATGGAGCTCTTACAGGAAGAGGATGACACCTGACCAGAAGCTGCTTATGGGAGGAACAGGTTTGTTTTGCCTTACGGTTTTGAGGGGAAGTTTCATCATGGGACAGAAACCATGGCAGCGCAGGCATGTGGGACATCACATCTTGTCACTGCAGCAAGAAGGAAGTCGTGTGAGTGAGCCAGCTCTGAATACCCAGTGGGCTTGGACTGGTAAACCTCAAGGCTAGCTCCCAGTGATGTACCTCCTCAAACCAGGCTCCTTAACTCTCCCAAACTGCTGCCAGCTAGGGACCAAGTATTCAAGGCACATGAGGCTATGGGGGACATTTCACATTCAAACTACTGCAACTGAACTGAAAGAGGCAGATGTGGGTGGGAGATACCCTCTGTCCCCTTCAGACTTTGACATGTGCATAGCATGAAGACCCATCTGACAAGGCCATGAGGATGCGGGTTGATTGGGTGTAACACAGAGATGCACGACCCACATTCCCCTCCTAGGGATTCTGCCCTGGGGCTGGCCTGATGTCCTTAGACCACTTATGGTGTTATCCTATCAGGGCCACAGGACAATCGTTCTCGCAAAGGCAGAGTCTCTCTGTTTTTGTCTCTCTCTCTGCCCTGTCTGGCCTCCTCCCTGCTTCTATGGCTAATAAATAAATGTCATGTGGTTTGAATAGTAAGTATCACCACAGGTTCAAGATCTGAATGCTTGCTTCCCAGGCGGTGGTTGTTTGTGGAGGGGAGGGTAGTAATGCTTGAAACTTTAGGGTGTGGGGCAGAGCTGGGTATAGTTAGATCACTTGGGGTATGTCTTTAGAGGTATCTTGTTCCTAGTCCTTTCCTGTCTCTCCTTCTCTCTGCCATGATGCGAACTGCTGTGCTCTGCTATTCCCTCCCCTTCATGACAGATGACACCTCTGAAACTGTGAATGAAAACAAATCTTAACTCCTTTGCAGTGTCTCTCAGGTTATTTCAGTTGCAGCTATGCAAAAGTGAATAACACAAATATCCTATATGCACCAAGCTATTCGACATCTGCTTGTGGGGAGTCCAACATGGCATATTTAGGAACAACTTGAATCTGGGGAAGGTAAGTGTTAAAAGAGAAAATGATTCATGAGACTCGTTCAAGACGGCAGGGAGGACTTTATTGAATGGGGCAGCTACAGTGGGATTTTGTAGTAGAGAAGGGAGACCAGACTCATCTGTCAAAACAAGAAAAGGAGGTTTTAGCCATAGAAGGGTGATGGCATGTTACGGGTGCCTAGAATTACTGAGAGGAAACTTCAAGGGAAAGGGGAACTCGAGCCAAATCAATTCCAATAGCTGTAAGCCTAGGACAGGCTAGTGTGATCACACACCGCCTGGGGGTCGTGGAGGATGAGGAACCTGAGTAGAGATGGAAGGTGCTCATTGGAGGAAGGAGATTCTGACTGGACTAACTTAGCAGGAATCTTGCTACAGTTGGACTCTTGGGGGACATGATCAAGGTTTGGTCAGGTAGAGACTTCATCCCTTTGAAAAAGATGTTCACTAAAGACAAATCATCCCTGAAGGGCTCAGTGGGAGCAAGGTAGAGCCACTCAGAAGCTAAGGACTTACCCAGCTCTGTAGGAACACCAGAGATTATTTTTCAATACTTACTGCTGGTCTTCATTCACATTTTCCCTTTCCTTGAAGTTATAGATGATCTAAGAGTGAAGATAAAAATTGATTTTTACCATTTCTTAATATCCCTATGGGTATGACTTTTCATCTCTTTTTCTATCTCTGGCTCCTGGGGTTTCAGTGACGTAGCCATCCCTATTTGATATTATTTATGCCATTTAATTCTCACAACAGCCTGTGATGTAGTTAGTAGTATATTAGTATTCCCAACACACCTATCAGGAGACAGACTCAGTGAAGACGATGACTTGCCCATCACCATGTAACCAGTGTGTTGGGAATTCAAGCTCACGCTTACCTCGAGGATCAAGGTATTGCTCTGTGTCCTGTGAGCACAGTACTATGTTTTTGTGTTGGTTCTCATTTCAGAATTTACCCCTAGGGGAAGTTCTGAGCTTCTCAGACCATTAGTCCTGACTTTTGGCTCAACAGTGTGACCACTAGCCTAGCGTCTAGTATTAGCCATTCACAGGGGCTGCCTAACCTCTCTTCCAGTGGTCCCCGACCCAGCTTTAAGAGTATCTTCCTTTGGTGAGGACTTTCCTGTAGCCACACTTGTGGTTAGGAGTAGAGAGCAAGATTCTAACTGTTTTGTATTTTTCTCACAGAAAAGCCCTGCTGTGGAATTTCTTAGTAGCCAGATTCTAGAAATAGTTGTGTAAGCTTCATCTAAAGTGTGTGCGACCTGTTTTCTATCTTAAACATCAAAATCACAAACTCTGACATTGAAATTGAAAAGAAAAGAAAGAAAAAGACTACTCTTCATGGACCTATAAAAACACACCACGTATAGATTCTGGGTTCTGGTGTTGAGGAAGCTTGTCTTGCCTGTAAACTCATGTCAAATGTTTATTTTGTAACTGTCATTTGGATCCTCTGTCCCCAGAGATGCCAATGGCTGACTGTTTTACATATCTCTAGAACAATTTAAGTTTTAACTTGAGTAAATCTGTGACAGGAAGACAGACTTGCATGCGTAAATTACCCTACATCCTTGTCATCAAGAACTGTGTTTAGTAAGATTTAGTTATGGGGGAGGGGAGTGCATTGTTAGCGAGTCACTCTGACTGGGAAAATGAGGAGAGTGGTTAAGACTGTATTAGTATCATTTTTCAAACATATTTATCGATTGATCCATCTTTGGACAATTTCATACATGTATATAATATATTTTGATCATCTTTACCTCCAGGAAACCCTTTTTTTTTTAAATATATATTTATTGTCCATAATGATTTACATTATTTAGTGGGCAAACAATGAGTTGTTATCCCGAATTCCCCAATTCCCCCTCTCCCCATCCCTGTTCAGTTGGATATCCTCCTCCGTGGGCTGTCTGTATTAGTCCTTGTGGCAAGGGATCCTGTATATCCTAGTACTCAGCCCGGTCCTCCTGGCCCAAGTGTGTTGTTACTGATGGGTGCCATGCCTCCGGACAGTCTCCCCCACCGCGGCTCTCACAATCTTTCCGCCCCCTCTTCCGCTCAGTTCCCTGAGTCGTGGTGGGTGAGTAATAAGGCTGCTTTAATGTTGCGAGCTTAGAGGTCCTTGTGTCGAAAATCCTTGGTTTCTGTCTCAAAGGACCCCCTCTTTTACTCTTCTTTCTATCATGCTGTTTGGGGGTGCTCACTGGGTTTAACTTTTTTGCTTGAGCACAGTGTGGGAGGTTACCTAGTACATATGAGTAACTTCCCAATGGCTACACCCCTGAAGAGCATGCCTGCTTATCTATGGCCCATAACCATTCACTGCTCATAGTTCCTCAGAGAGGGCCAGGGCCTCACAACCCCTCCCCCATCCAGGATGGAAGGCTGATGGGCCCAATCTTGTAAAGGAAACCACAACTGCTATAAATTCATGAGTGCAGAGGCCATCCCACATCTCACGGCACTCCTCCCCATCCTCAGCTCTGACATTCTTTCCATCTTCTCTTCTGCAGTGTTCCCCAAACCTTGGACATCGATGATGCCCCATTGAAGGCTGAGCACTCAGCAGTCACTTATTCTGAGCTCTTTGACAGTAGCCCTCATGTGAGTGTACAGCCTCAGGCATGTTCTTGCCATGAGGCTCTGGGGAGGGGCAGCCACAGGGAAGCAAGATGCGAATGGGCAGGTTCAGAGCTGCTTCGTCCAGGAGAGGCTTGGAAGAGAGGGCAGGTGGGAGCAGGTTGAAAGAGGGCCCCAGGGGAGTCCATTCCTCTCTGGGTTACCATTCCTAGGAGGAGTGCTTGGGCACAGAACCATCCTTCAAGCTGCCTCCAGCCCCAGCAGAGCGAAGTGCTCACACCAGGAGAAATGAGTGCTGTTCTGGAGTCTGGATCACACGGTGGGTGCTGAGGCCAGGTGGTATTATTCACTTAGTGTCGTTCTGTGCTTCCAGGAAAAACACAGCAGGCTTGGAATACTTGAGTTTTGAAACATTAGGAAGGCTGTGATGCTATAAATAGCTTCCAGTGTCAGAGATTACATCAACCAGGATGCCTAACATGCCAATTTTATTTCTGAAACAAAGTGTTTTCAGCAGAAATCAAAATCCATGTTAATCCTCCCCTCCTGACAGACTCACAGGAGCCTGGAAAACCACCGTGGAGGCTTGCTGAGAGGGTGGGAAGTGGGAGAATCTGTGTTTGCCTGGGCTTATCCGCTGTTGTTTCTCTGTTTGGAAGGCTTCCCCTGGACTCCTGATGGGCTGCTGGCCGCTGTGCAGTCAGGGTTGGGTCTGGCCTTTTCATTAAGGAAAACTTGCTCTTGTGTCTTGGATAAGCCAACAAGGGGGTGTCTGTGGGGTGACTCATCAAGGGTGAACGCAGCCATCCAGTCCGGTATCTATTCCCTCCTTTTGAGAAACCATTCTTCACACACTCCTCAGCTACATGGGTGACTCCATCTCCAGCACTGGACATGAGTTCTAGTCCAACCAATCAGAGCCATCCATCTCTTTCCTTGCCCAACAATGGGTTTTTAAGCCAATGACCAAGGTGTGCTAACCGGACTTCATTCTCGATGGTGGCTGACACCAGGGACAGATGAGCTCTCGTGTTTTTGCTCCAAGCTGTGGAGTTTCATCAATGCCACCTGATCACCTGAGAGTAACGCCAATTCACAATAAAGCAGACATGAAAAATGGAGACAGATTCCTGGTGAGGTTGTGTGAGCACCTGGAAGAAATGAGGTGCACTCCTGGGCTTGCTTCTATGGATGAGTTCTATTCATTCTCAGCCAGAGTGTGTTGGCATTCTGTCACTTGAAATTAAAAAGTCTCCTACCTCACTCAATCCGTTCAGTGTCCAGCTGGTCTATTCAGTCAAACTGGTCGATTCAGTGACAAAAAGTATTATGGGTTTATCAACTTGTTATCAGGCTAGATTTATTCTAACTCAGTGAGATTGACTGGTAAAGCAATCCAGAATAGACTCTGCTCCAGTATAAAAAGGGTGGCCATCGAGGATGAGAGGCAGAGCCCAGAAAAGCTGGGTGTCGATACTGTTAGCAATTGCCTGCAGCTTCAGTGTGCTGTGTTGATGGAAGGTTATCCTTGTCTATGGGATGAAGAAGTCTCCAACCACGTAGGCTCAGCCTTTGGAAGTACCTGTGAGGATTCGGGAAGATTGTCCCCTTTTTTCCCAAGGAGGATTCCACATGCTTTTTCTCACAAAGATTTCCAGGAAATTCTGGGAGGGTCATAGAACCCTAGACACCCAACCATGAATCCTTAGCGATTCTAGATCAAATACTACAGGTTTATTATTTGTATCTCAGAATATCTCTCAGGGCTGGAGAGATGGCTCAGCGGTCACTTGCCTCCTGCACAGTGCCTAAGGCCCTGGGTTCAATTCCCCAGGACCCACATAAACCAGACCCACAAGGTGGTGGCCCTGGTTCTCTCTCTCTCTCTCTCTCTGCTTGAAAATGAATAAATAAAATATTTTAAAATAAAAAAAGAATATCTCTTGTGAATGATATATATTTGCTGGTAAATTGCTGAAGATTTGCTATCTCCAGGCACTATACCTAACAGGTAGTATCCTACTATATTTCTGGAATACTAGTCATGATTGCCCTACTTTACAAAGGAATAGTTGGGAAGACGGAAAAGTTACATAACTTGGTCAGGGTCAGGCAAAATCTGCACCCAAGCCTCAAAGACAGAAGGAGTCACATTCTGAACCTCTTCACTTCATAAATTAACAGTTCACAATGATGGTGTCATGGTTGATGTCCTTGTACTTACTTTTGATCCATTACAATTCAGTTTAATCCCATTCTTTCTTGTAGGGAATATGAGATTAAATTGATTTCAATCCCAAATTAGTCAGGCACTTTGTAGTAAACTATTGAGTATCTGAAACTCAGGTTTTTCTCTGTGGGGAGTGTGGTTAATACATTTTTTTATTGTTTTCATTTTCCTTGTTTTTACAAATGTTGCAGAATTGAAAAGGAAAAAACTTGTACAAAGACAATAGACAACCAGAATATGGTGGACAGGCTCAGCTTGAACCCCAGCCACTCTGGCTACAGCTGTCTCTTTCCAGAGGGGATCAGTCTATGTACTCTTCCACAGCCTTCCCTTCACAAGTGTGCAGTTTGCTACAATTGACAAACAAATATATATACTGAAAGTGTACAGCAGTGTTTTGTTATATGTACACGTTATGAAGTAACCACAATGAAGCCGATTTGACATCTTCAGTATCCCTTCTCCTTCCCTCCCTCCTTTCCATTCTTTTAGTCTTTCTCTACACTTAGAACGCAGCTTAGCGAAATTTAAACGCATTAAACACACATCATTGTTAACTACAGTCATATTGTTTTTTTGTAGGTTACTTTTAAAATACCAGAATCATATATGTTGGGACCTTTTCATGTTAGTGGAACATATATAGACCTCCTCCACATACAAATCTTCTGCAGTGCTTTTCACAGCTTCATTTACTCCACAGATACGATTGGATGTATTTCCCTAAATGATGGACACTTCCATAGCTTCTATTTTTTAAATACATTTTAAATTCTGCAGCAGTGAATACCCCTGTATTTACGTTCTTGCGCACGACTGGATATTTCGATGAAACAGATTCTTAGGAACAGAATGACATTTCTATGCTTAACGTCAATGCCTAAGAGACAGGTTAGGCATTATTAAAGGGATTCAAGGGAAAGATCCTAGAGCTTGCTGGGTTTGGCTCTGGTTCTGTGCTCAGGGGAACTCTGTGATTGTGTGGTTGCCCCGGTTGTCGCTCTCTGCCCCAGAGTCATCTTTAGATCCAGAAGCTCATCTGAGCCCCATCTTCCCTGGAGCACTCCAGAGCTGGTGTTTATTGTGGCAGATTTGGAACCAGCTTCCCAAGCTGTGCACATGTCCCCCTGAGCACGTGCTGCGCAACTGCAGATATCAGCTGGGCCTGGGATTTGCTGTCTAACCAGGCAGCAACTGGTGTACCCTCAGCAGTGCCCAAGGCCAGTCACAAACCATTGTCTGCTGAGTGTGAGGGGAACCCATCAGAAAGGTGGCCTTGGATGAGGCAGGTGACAGAGAGCCTTTCACTAAACATCCTTAATTGGGTTCATTCCTTCAACAACTGTATTTTTTTTTGAGCATCTGGCATGAGCCAAGCACTGTGACTTGAGCTAGAGGAACAGCATCTCACCATAAGCCCTCTACTTAGGGTGACCCAAGCACCATGGTGTTTGCTATACCCTCCTGTGCAGTGTGGCTTTATGCTTTGAGAGTACTTTAAATGAAAATTTCATTTTAAAGAAAGGTGTTTTAGAGACCAGAACTAATCCACTGTAGATAGGGCAAAGACCACCTTCCTTTAGAAAAGCAAATAACAGCTCACACTGCAGTGGTTATACCAGCAGAGGTATCAGGGTAGCAAATTAAATCAAAGGATGCTAATCAGTTCCATCCTTCCTATATCATTGTTTCTTCCACTCCTGCTGAGGTGGCCGAGACCCTGTTACTGCAGACACACGTGTCTGGTTCAGAATTGAACCCTTCACTCTGGGTCTCCCACTCTCCTGAGGACTGGGTTTGCAGCATCAGAACTCGAGGCAGGATCTTTGAGGTGGACTAATTGGAAAACATTGACTGGCTGGAGCCATGTGTGAGCCCATGGGCAGGTGAGATAGGGTAGGGCCACATACACTGCAGAGATAGAGAACCAGCAAGTCCTAGAAGGAAACAGAATGTGGGATAGTTAGTTCATTTCATGTCAGAATGCTGAGGTTAAGAGTTTTTTTAAAAAATATTTTTTATTTATTCACAATCAGAGAGAGAGAGAGAGAGAGAGAGAGAGAGAGAGAGAGAGAGAGAGAGAGAGAGAAGTGGAGAGAATGGGCATGGCAGGGCCTCCAGTTGCTGCAAATGAACTCCAGATGCATATGCCACTTTGTGCATCTGGCTTTTAAGTGGGTACTGGAGAATCGAACCTGGGTCATCAGGCTTTGCAGGCAAGCACCTCAACCGCTGTGCCATCTCTCCAGCCCCCTGAAATTAAGAATTCTTTATGTGCATAGCTTCCTTGAGTTTTTCTGAAACCATTCCAACATTTCTCTTTCCCTTCCTTTTCTTCCCTTACCTTCTTTTCCCTTCCCCTCCCCCCTTCCCTCCCCACTCTCCTGCCTTCTCCTTCCCTTCCCCTTCCCTTCCCCTCTGTCTCGAGCTAATCAGAGGGTTCATCTTTCCAATAACCATTCCCATTTCTCTGGCTAAGGCAATATTTCCTTCCCCTTTGTACTAACTGAAAAAAAGGCAATAGAAATGCTTCTTGTCATTCTGTCCCCAAAGGCTAAACAGTCATAGACACATTCTGTTTGACTCTGTCACTTCTCAGACGGCCTGATTGTTTTGGAAATGGGCTGTATTCTGTCCTCAGGGACCCTCTAGAGAAGGCTCAGCTTGGAGGATCCCTGGATCTATTTGTTCAGCAATTACATTAGGGAGGCCTGGAAGCAAACCCTGGACAGGTCACCCGTCACTGCTCTCTGCTGGGTGGGGATGGGACCCATCACATGCATTGGCAGAATCATCTTCAGAAATGAGGCCTCACTTGTCATTTCCCCAAACAAAGCATGCAATAGACATGCCTGTTGATTTCCAAGTTATATGTTTTTCATTAAATATTTATTTTTAAGAGAGAGAGAAGGGAGAGAGAGTGCATGAGTGTGCCAGGGCCTCCTGCCACTGCAAATGAACTCCAGACACATGTGCCACTTTGTGCATCTGGCTTTATGTGGGTACTGGGGAATGGAACCCAGGCTGTTAGGCTTTGCAAGCAAGAGCCTTTAACTGATGAGCCATTTATCCATCCCCCAAATTATAATTTTAATCCCAGCCTAGTGGTTCAAAGGCAGTGGGAAAGTACAGAAATTCCTATAGGATTTCCAATTTTGGAATAGTGAGGACCAAGAAGAAAAAGCCTGGTCTAGGGAAGCACTTGCTGTCAGTGTCTAAGAGATCTTGGAGAAGTGAAAGCAAGTTTATTTTCCTGCTTTGATTACACAAACACACTGGAAACACTTTCCTGTGGGCTCCGTGAGGCAGGAATCCCATCCGAATCTGTCTCAAGAACATGGGGCAAACCTGCCTCCAGTGGAGGGCTTCTGAGGCTGAGTGAGTTAACCATGCAGTTTAGCACCCACATGGGAATCTTCACCAAGATGAATTTTTCCTTTCCTTTCCCCCCGCCAAAACTTTAAAAAAGTATAATTTTTCATGAACGACAAGTCAAAGGATGGGTATCATCTTCCCCTGCCCCTGATCCCTGGTTCCCCATCGCTATCCAAGTCCAACAGCAGGACAACTCTACCCTCTCTGTGAAGGTCCTGCTGAGATGCCCATACCCCTAAATTCCCATGCCTCTGGGTCTCCTTTGTGGCTGTTCTCACTTGTGCGCATTGGCATTTTGCATATGGGGCTGAGCAGCGGGGGGGAACTCAG
The DNA here is from genome assembly GCA_004024765.1 of Zapus hudsonius. Lineage (NCBI taxonomy): Eukaryota > Metazoa > Chordata > Mammalia > Rodentia > Dipodidae > Zapus > Zapus hudsonius. The sequence goes on along the minus strand of PVHP010014336.1, from coordinate 24,434 downwards.
GCTGACATTGGGAGAAAATCTGGTTTCTTTCTTTGTCTTTACTCCCCTCCCCTCCCCCACCCCTTTCTTTGATAGGAGCACTCAGCTGCCTATAAATTAAGCACTAAGCACATTCTCCTGCTTTTGCAGGTCGAATCTGGGATATTCTGGACATCTCTTGTCTTTATTCAGAATTTATAAAACCAATAATTTGCCGCTCCCAGCTTAGAATGCCAGACATTGTCACTGTTTGCTTAGAGTTTGGGTATCTGATATTCTTAATGTTAAGGTCAATTTTATTGATACTGAACTCTATGGCCTCATGTCTTTCCTCATTGCATTATTTTTTTAGGCACACACAGAGAGGGTAACTAATCTTAATATCTTGTGTTCACAATTCTATTTAGCATGAAATCAGTAACTGACATATTAATTATAATAATCTGTTAAATATACTTTACCTACATGTTAATTATGGGAGACCATTCTCATTTATTTCTCTGGGTAGCCTATTAATTCAACCCAGATGGTACAGCTTTGTGAGACGGTAACACTGAGCATTTGCAGAATAAATCATGTTGCCAAGATACAGCAGCAAAAATGTTATCACATCTGAATAAGCTTTAGCATGATATAACCATGAAAGAAAAGTCACCTATTACTCACAGACTGGAGCTTGGTTACAAAACAAGATCCGTATACCAAATGCAGAAAAAACTAAATAAATAAAAAATCTTTTTTTGAACATGTAATGGTTTCCTCCAAAAGACTAGATTCTTTATTCAAGTCCAGTGCCCCATAAATAAAACCAAGAGGGGGCAATGGAGTCCGGTGCAGGGTGTTCATCATAACTTGGAGTGGGGAGGGAGAGAGAGACAGCTGTGCTATTCGTGAATATTCTGATACCAAGACTGCATCATGGGGAGAAATTCTGCTTCCTAACTTCTTCCTGGATGGTAATAAGCAGAACTCTGGGCTTTATTTTCTGAGGACTCTCAAGTTAGGGTTGTTTTCTATGAGAGAGGCTTGTTTCTTTCCAAATGAGATGCTTTCAGTGGCAAAGCTTGGAATTAGTAGTGAGGGAGGGCAATAGCAGCTTTCTGGGGGGAAGATTGGATAGAAGCTTCTTCAGCTCAGTGATAATGCGCAGAAATTTCGTTGCTACTGGTTCATTAGATTTCAAAACAGCATTTTATTTGTTTACCAGAAGAGAGAGGGGGAGAGAGAAATAGAGGAGAGAAAGAATGGGTGCACCAGGGCCTCTTGTCACTGCCAACACACTCCAGATGCATGTTCCCCTTTGTTAATCTGACTTTACATGGGTACTGGGAATTTGAACTTGGGATGAACTTGTGCTGGCAGGCTTTGCAAACGAGCACCTTTAACTGCTGAGCCATCTCCTCAGCCCACTCATTACTTTTGAGAAATATATTTCTTGGGAAGAGAGAAAGAACAGAGAGAGAGAGAGAGAGAGAGAGAGAGAGAGAGAGAGAGAGAGAGAAAGATATGTGAGTTTAGCTGTACCAGGGCCTCTTGCCACTTTAAGTGAACTGAAGATGCACGTGACACTTTGTGCATCTAGCTTAATGTGGGTGCTGGTGAATTAAATCTGGGCAAACAAGGGCCTTTAACTACTGAGCCATTTCCTTCACTTATTACTTTTATGTGAGAAGCTCATAATAATAAGCCCCTGAATAGCTACTGTGCTTGGCTGACCACCAAAACTAAGTGATAAGTCCCTATTGCTGAAGATAGTACACTTCATTTGCTGCACATAGAAAAATCAAGCTGAAATTGAGCTGGAAGCATCTTCCCTATTGGCTAGCATTCATCGTGTTGGAAGGTACTATAAAGGCTGCTATGGGAAAAAGTAGTCAATGGCTCTACCCAACTCTGTGGCCCCTGCATGTTACAGAGCTGATCTGACAGACAAAGTGTACCCCTGATGCAACAGTGGTGTGACTGTCTGGGGATAACCAACTATTCTCTGAATGGAGGGATTGTATACTTGATACTTTAAACATGGTCAAAAGTCTGTGATTGGGGAGGGAATTGGCTACTACAGTTTTGATGAATGGACTTGCCAAAATGCCTTCTAGGTTACAGAGATGTCTCAGAGGTTAAAGTGCTTGCTTTCAAAGCCTGCAAGACTGGGTTCAAATCCCCATCCCCAGCCACCCATGTAAAAGCCAGGTGTAAAAAGTGGCTAATTGTCGGGTGTTCATTTGCATTGTCAAGAAACCTGGGTGCACACACACACACATTAGTTAATTAAAAATTCTTTTAAATATTTCTATTTATACCCATAGGTTAGTGCTGCTCTCAGTGTTGGTCAGGGAAGCTTCATTTGCAGTGGGTGGTTAAGACAGTCTCATAATGGTCAGACCTCTGAGAATAAGCGATGCTTGGGTGCTCAGCACTAACTGGACCATTTATATCCCCACCCCCAGGCTCAGGGAACATCACAGAAGAGAGGGTGGAAAGAATGTAAGAGATGGAAGGTGGAGAGAAGTATTGTGGATCACTATTTTTTAAAAAGCTTTTTATTGATATCTTCCCTAATTATAGACTATTTAACCATTATGATTCCCTCCCCACTCTCCCCCATATTTCTTCCACCTCTCAATTAGTCTGATTTGTTTTGGTGTCATCATCTTTTCCTCCCATTATGTGTAGGTACTGCGAAGTCATGAATATCAAGGCCATTTTGTATCTGGAAGTTTGTGTTGTAAGCAGTCCTGCCCTTCCTTTGGCTTTTACAATCTTTCCACCACCTCTTCCACAATAGACCCTGAGCCTCAAAGTGTGATAGAGATGTCCCAGTGCTGAACACTCCACTGTCATTTCTTCTCAGCACTATGGTGTCTTTTGCATTATCCCAGTGGTCACCACTATCTGAAAAAAGAGAAGCTTCTCTAGACAAGAGTGACAGTAGCATTATTGTTTGGATATGTTTATTTTAAAAAAGTGCTTGTAAGGCAGTTTGATGGGCATAATATATGCATTTAGCCAGACAACAGCAGGTGTTACTCCCCTAGGACTCATGACCTCTCCCACCATAGGCTTTTGACTAGGTCTTCAGTACCAGGCATATATTCCCTCTTGTGGAGCAGGCTTCCAGTCCAATAAGAGAGCAGTTGGTTCCCCCATAACAGATGTTGCCCCAGTTGGCCCATTTGGCCTGGCTGGCCAGTCTTGAGGCTTGCAAGGTCCACTGCTGTTCACCATTGATGACTTCTCTCTCCCATAGGGCTCCATGCAGCCATAGTTTTCTCTAGCTTTCTGTCAGCTGGTTAACAAGGAGGAGGTTTCCAGCTCAGCTCCAGCTTGATTTCTCAGTGACCTGCAGCCCAAGCATATGTGGTCTTCAGCAATAGGGTCTTACCATCTCATTATGGTGGGCACCCAAGATCTTTGACAATGGCCTGTAATGTTTTGTTTCCTGGCCAACAATTCACTGGAAGGAATCCCATCCCTGGCACTGAAGTTGTTCTAGTGACAATCTATGGTTACTGGCTGTGTCATTATATGAGGGAGAACATGCAGCATTTGGCTTTCTGGGCCTGAGTTACCTCACTTAGTATGATTCTTTCCAGATACATCCATTTCCCTGCAAATTTCATAATTTCATTTTTCTTTTCAATGGAGTAGTACTCCATTGTATAAAAACCTACATCTTCATTATTCACTCATCAGTTGAGATCTAGGCTGGTTCCATTTCCTAGCTATTGTAAATAGAGCCGCAATAAACATGGAGAAGCAAGGGTAGTGACTAGAGTCATTAGGATATATACCAAGGAGTGGGAGAGCTGGGTCATAGGTAAATCTCTTTTCAGCTGTCTCAGGAAACTCCACACTGCTTTCCACAATGGCTGGACCAGTTTACATTCCCACCAGCAGTGTAGAAGGGTTCCTATGTTTCTACATCCTCACCAGAATTTATTGTCATTTGTTTTCTTAATGGTAGCCATTCTGACAGGAGTGAGATGGAACCTCAGAGTAGTTTTAATTTGCATTCCCTGATAGTTAAGGAGGTAAGACATGTTTTAGATGTTTACAGCCCATTTGTATTTCTTCTCTTGAGAACTCTCTATTTGGTTCTGTAGTCCAGTTTTTGATTGGGTTGTTAGATTTCTTATTATTTAGTTTTTTGTGTTCTTTGTAGATCCTGGATATTAAACCTCTGTCAGATGTATAGCTGGCAAAGATTTTCTCCCATTGGGCAGGTTGCCTCTTTGCTCTGTTCACAGTGTCTTTTGCTGTGCAAAAACGTTTTAATTTCATGAAGTCTCAATTGTTGATTAGTGACTTTACTTTCTGAGCAACTGGGATTATGTTCAGAAAGTCCTTGCAGTTTCAGAGTTTCAGGTCTGATATTAAGGTCTTTGATCCATTTGGACTTGATTCTAGTGCATAGAGAGAGATAAGATTCTATTTTCATCCTTCTACATATAGATATCCAGTTTCCCCAGCACCATTTGTTAAAGAGGCTGTCTTTTCTCCAGTGAATATATTTGTCCTTTTTGTCAAAAGTCAGATGACTGTAACTGTCTGGATTTGCATCATTGGTCCTCTATTCTGTTCCATTGATCTATGTGTCTGTTTTTGTACCAGTACCATGCTGTTTTTGTTACTATGGCTCTGTAACATATCTTAAAATCAGGTATTTTTGTGTGTCCCAGGATTGTTTCTTCTATTCCCACTTTCTTTAGGACTTTTACCATGAAGGGTGTTAGATTTTGTCAAACACCTTTTTCTGTATCTATTGAGATGATCATGTAATTTTTGTCCTTCAGCCTATTTATATAATGTATTGCATTTATTGATTTGTGTGTGCTGAACCATCCCTGCATCTCTGGGATAAATCCTACCTGGTCTGGATGAATGATCTTTTTGATGAAAACTTGTTTTCTGCGTGCCTGTATTTTGTTGATAATTTTTGCATCTATTTTAATTAGTGAGATTGGTCTGTAATTTTTTTTTGTTCTCTCTTTGGTTTTGGTATCAGGGTTACTCTGGTTTCATAAAGGAGTTTTGTAGTATCCCTTCCTTCTCTATTTTGCAGAAAAATTTGAGAAGCATTGGTGTTAGTTCTTAAGTGAAAGTCTGGTAGAAATCAGCAGTAAATCCATCTGGGCCTGGACCTTTTTTAGTAGGGAGATTTTTTATTTATAACTCTTTGGATCTCTGTGCCTGTTATTGGTCTATTTAAAAGGTTTATCTCATCTTGATTTAATTTTGGTAGGTCATATACATCAAGGAAATCATCCATTTCTTTCAGACCGTCAAACTTGGTGGAGTTCTTAAAGTATACCCTTATTATTTTCTGAATTTCATTAGAATCTATTGTAATGCTGCCTTTTTCATCTCTAATTTCATTTATCTGTGTCTCTTCTCTGTCTTTTGGTCAGATTTGCTAAGGGTTTATCAATCCTTTCAAAGAACCAACTCTTTGTTTCATTGATTCTTTAGATATATAAAGAATGTTGGTGCAAATATATATATATATATATATATATATATATATATATATATATATATATATATATATATTGTTGTTGTTGTTTCTGTTTCTTTAATTTCCTGGATCGCTATTTTCTGAACATGACATGGCTTTACATGTATGAACTCATAGCAGCTGTCATTATGTACACAAGACCTGTATAAGATTAGGAGAGGTTTATGAAACTCCACCCCTCCATGAGGAAGATGGACAGTTAGTGGTTGCTTGGGGAAGGGAAGTCATCTGTTGGAGTGCTGTAACTCATGCTCTATTAAATAATCCGGCCGCCTCACTCACACAGACAACCCTAACTAACTTTGCTCATGAAAGTATGAGGGGCTCTAATTGGGAAGAAAAATCATTAATTAACAAAAATCTAATTGTTCAGTAGGAGTAGAAGGGGGGTAAAAGAGGCCATTGGTAGTGAATGTGATGAAAATACATTATTTACATGTATGAAATTGCCCATCAATAAATAAAAGAAGACCTGTGGTAATCTGGGGGAACCTGTTGCAGACAAGACTCATTTCACAAGGCATATATATATACATATATATATATGGGTTGGGGGAGAGACAAAGAGATACGGGACCATGACAGAAGACTGCCCTTGTTGGAGCATGCAGCATAGGTCCGGAGACTTCCACCGAAGGAGGAGCTGAGGGAGTCAAGTGGAGGGTTGAAGAGGGGAAGGAACAACATCTTCAAACAGTGAATCCATCGTGGGACTAGCAGATGTTGGTGCAAGTGGAGCGGACCGTTATGAGGGAAAGTGGTGTTAGAGACTTTTGAGAGATGTTTCTAGATTAATGTTCAGGGCTAGATCATGAGGGTTCCTGAAAGTCACGTGGAGTTTACCCTTCATCCCGAAGACAGTGCGCTCCACTGATGGGTTTAAGCAGTGAAGAGACATAGCCAAGTTGAAATTTCAGTCATTCTCCTCTGGCTTCCCAAATGACAGAAGATAGTGGGCTGGAGGTGTTGTTAAAGCAAAAGATGGTGGTGTCCTCTAGTAGAAAAGAGACAGCCTGGTTCCTTGCAGCTCTGCAAGGCTTACCCAACTCTCTTTTGCAAAGCCTCTCCTGAAATCTGAAGACTTCACAAGCTCTTCCTTCTTTGACCTTGAACAGCAATACTTTACAAATTATTCTACAGTAGAACTCAGATAAGAATCAGGACTTTGGCTGACTTCTCTATTCCCACGAATCCAGTCCCCTATCTATGTTCACAGTGATGTTCAACGTTGCTTCCTGATGTCTTTTTGTCTCTCCTCCATAGACATGTGACTTGTAGAAATTTGTACACTTGACCAACTCTGCATCCATGATGTTCAATGGCTAGTTTTGCTCCATATTTGTGATATATTATATTTTATGATTTATGGTCATTCAAATGTAACCTGGTCCCCATAGTCTCAAGTGTTTATAATTAAGCTTTATACTTAATCCCCAGTTGGTGGGGCTTTTGGGAGCTAGATCCTTGCCAGATGAAGGTGGTCCTTGAGGCTTATTAGTCCAAATGACTGGTGTTCAGAGCTAGCTCACTCAGACTACTTACTTCCTGGTTCCGTGACAAGATGTGACACCCAGCTTCTGCTTTGCTATGCTTCCTTCACCATGATGAAGCTTCTCCTTGAAACCGTAAGCCAAGATAAACCTTTTCCTCCCATCAGCTCTTCCTGGTCAGGTGTTTTCCCCAGCAATAAGAAGGTAATGGCCACATGAATTCTCTTTGATTCCTCAGTCTCAAAAGAGTCACTCTCAGAGTGCCCATATCTCGCCTTCGTAGCACTGAGCACAATGTGCAATTAGATATTAATTTGACTTGCTTTCCTATCTTTCTTTTTTTTTTTTTTTACTTTTTTTTCTTTATTGTCCATAATGAGTTACATTGTTTAGTGGGCCAACAATGAGTTGTTATCCCCAATTCCCCGTTGCCCCCCTTCCCCATCCCCAGTCAGCTGGATATCCTCCTCCGTGGGCCGTCTGGATCAGTCTTTGTGGTAGGGGACCATGGGTAGCCCAGTCTTCAGCCGGGTTCTCATGACCCAAGTGTGTTGTTACTGAGGGTTGCCAAGTCTCTGATAATCTCCCCCACCATGGCTCTCACAATCTTTCTGCCCCCTCTTCCGCTCAGTTCCCTGAGTATTGAGGCTGCTTTAGTGTTGTGAGCTTAGGGGTTTTTGTGTCGAGATTCAAATCCTATCTTTCTTTGATTTTTGCCTCCCTCACTAGACTTTAAGCCCCATGATGGAAGAAGCCACTCCCACTTTCCCTCCTTTTCCTCTAAGCATGTGGCTAGCACAGTATCTGTCAGGCCCAGAGTGGTTATATAACAGATAACAAAATTATTGATTGGAAATATTTTCCTTAATTCTTAATTAAGTGCTCCCCTTAATTCTTAGGGGAGTACTTGGGTCTCAGGATACATTTCACAGGAATGCTTTTAAGTTTAGAGGAAGAGATGAGAACTGAGTATATATAAATGGGAGCCACAAACCCAAGATGTGACTGTGTATGGAAAGTGGCCTCCTGTGGCCGTTGTAAGAATTTAGATCAATGACTCACCAAGTCCACTATAAAGAAATGTACCTGAAGGGTGGGGACTATAGATTCATAAAGGCATCCTGAGCATCTAAAATAGTAACTGTTATCTGCATATGACTTTCAGAGGGGACTGATTTCTATAGGATGGGCTTTAAATATATCTTCACCAAGTCACCTTCTTTTGTTCAATCCCTTCGGTCATCAACCTTTTCTTGAGTAGGTGAAGCATCCTATGTGCTGGGTCTTTCTGGAAAGTGACATAGAAATGTTTGTGGATAAATGTTAGGATACTAATAGTAACAACCACCTTTGCACCGATTGGGCAAAGGAGAGACCAAGGTAGAAAGAGTTCCAGCTGAAACACAGTGTCGATCTAGGTTTGACCTCTAGCTTCTCTTCTGAAAATATATTGGGAAAGTATTGAGTGCTGACACTTACATGTGCAGAGCCCTCTGAAAGCCCAGCTGAGCCCCACTCCCCGGGTTGAACGGCACGAACATTCCACAGCCACGACATGGTTAAGAGGAACTTCTAGCTGGGGAATATAAAATTGTAAATGGCACAGATAACGTCAGTCTGAGTTACTGTTTTCAGAATGACACAGATGTTAGGATAAGGGAGCATAAATGGAAATTAAAGGGAAACAAATTCAGAACAGATGTCAGGAAGCTTTTTTTTTTCTTCATGCAGAGAATCACAAATGTGTGGAATGGCCCACCAGGCTGGATTGTTAAGGCGAAGACACAGGGGACATTCAAGAACTGATCAGATGGCACCGCAAGGGAATTAAGCAGTAAAGAGGAAATGAGCATGCATATGGCATCGGGTTCTCAGCTCACCCTCTGCAGTGTCGGCCCTCTCATGCTGCTGCTGGCGCTTACGTACCTACCTCGCATAAACACAGTGGGTTTTTTTGGGGGGGGTTTAATCTTCACAGATTGCACCAATCCAAAATTGTAATTTCTTACATCATAAAGATGACATTAGCAAAATGGGAGAGAGAGAATGAGAGAGAGAGAATGAGAGAGAGAGAGAGAAAGAGAGAGAGAGAATGAGAGAGAGAGAAAGAAAGAGAGAGAGAGAGAGAGAGAGAGAGAGAGAGAGAGAGAGAGAGAGCCCTTCCGACAGCTAGTGTCTGGAGAGGGGCTATCATTCATGAATTCTGTGTGGAAAATAACATCAAAATATGTCTCTGTGTTTGTACCACCAGAGCAGGGTGTGATGGTGAACCAGGAAGCCCTCTGTACAGTGTCATGAAGCTGCAGTTCTAAATGTCACTTCGTGTAGGACATGACCAAAGGGCCCCTTTGGAGACCCTCCCCAAGCCTTTCTTTCGATCTAATGGCCTAACAGTGTCCAAGTGCTTCAAAAAAATTACATATGAAAAGAAGGAAATTAAGCTGGTTGTCAGGTTTCCAAACTACTTTCTGAAAAGAATTTGAACCAAGGAAGGGGTAACAGGATATCTGGGGCCCCATGATGTTTCCCTTTCTTTTCCTTATGCTTTTGGAACAGCCCTGAAGAGACTGTAACCAGGTGCCCTTTAACTGGGCATCACCTGGGGATATAGCTTATGATAATAAGGATGGAGAGAGAGGGTAGCAATGACTCTATGCCCCAAGGGAAGGTAGTTGAGGATAAAAAGTAGAGTAAAACCTCATTAATCTGGACCATGCTAATTTAAAATGGATGAATAATTCAGACCCTCTGGCTGGCTGGAGTTTACCTTTGTACTAGATATGGTAAAAGGGTTTGCTAAGCAAATTAATAGTGTAAACAAGATTGAGGGTAGGGAATATCTAGCCTACTTAGGAGAACAAATTGTTTTCACATACTTAGCAGAACCATCAGCATAGGAACAATGCATAAGTCAATTATACATAATCTTGGCCTATCATTAATCTCGGTCTGCTGGGTGTCCATCCTTGGCCAAACTGTCCCAGCATTAGAGGGATGAAATAGAATAAGGAGGGACATTCTAGGCATTTCATACTTAAGGCATGTGGTTAATTGATGTTGCTTGCCCATCTGTCATTTACTTCAGACTTTCATGACTTCCAAGTCCTCTTAAAAATTCTTTCTTAGACCCCATTTGTCCCTTTCATCTGTTGAGAGGCTAGAAAGACCATCTTGCAGAGACTAGAGTCCTGGATGGTCTTAACACAAGGTCAAGTACGGAAATCTTGCCTCCACAGCTGCCTTTTAGCAAGAACACGGTGCCATGAAGTTAGGAAGTATGTATTGAGAGACTCTGCAAATAGTTGCCATTGGACTTGGGCAGACTCCATCTTCTCTCTGGGCATCACTTTGCACATTTATAAAAAGGAAGGAGATCAATGGCATCTAAAGACTCTTCCAACTGGACGATTTCATGACTGTGATTTATCTTCTCGGAGACATGTCATCAGTAAAAATATATCTGGTGATTCCGGTGTCGTTTTGACAATCGAATGATAGAGCAAGCAAAGCACAGAGAATAAATAAGGAAGGGTCAGTCAGGAGAAATAATGAACACGTCTGTGCTGTTACCATAGACTGAGGATTAGTTCCTTCCCCTTCTCGGGCTCCTACTCTGTCATCCACGCATGTTGTATTTTCCCCCATTGGACAGTATCAGAACTTTTACCAGCCTTACACTTGCTTCCAGCTTCCTTAGCCTGTTCTGTTTGTCTCTTCTCAAACAGAAGAGACAGGTAGCTACATGAAATTCCAGGGGCAGAGAAGGCTCCTTGGCAACAGGGGAGGAGAGGAGCTGGCTGGCTGTCATCCAGAGACCTGGTACCACCAGCTCGGCCACCAGCAGACATGTCAAAGGGTTGTTAGCCATTGAATTCCTCTGACCTAAAGACAGGAATGGAACAGCAGGGATAAGTTTGGCTTTAGTCTCGGGTTCTGCCAGTCATTGACTCAATAATAATCAATCTCATATTGATTTTATGTACCATTTCCTTTTAAGTGATTCTCAAATAATGCTTGATCAATGTGCATTTAAACTCTTTGCCACTTAAACAAATGAGTGCCTACTCCCTTTCAGAGGTGGACCAACCCAGGGCCATGTTGTTGGATTGCCTTGTTATGGTTGGGTAAACATGCTTACCTTCCTAAATGTGGTTTTGACAGGTAAAGTCAGGTCTCTGTTCTGCAACTGGAAAACAGCACAATTACTTCAGAGGTTTGCAAAAAGCATATGTAAATCCCATTGGTATATGCAGTTGTTTCCTTTTATCTGTGTTTTTACTTCCTAAATTCTGAAACTATTGAATGAAAAACTCCAACAATAAAATATTAAGTTTTAAGTAGCTCATTTTACATGGTGTTGCGGTCAGCTTTCTAGTTGCTGCGCAGAGAGAACCCAAGCAAAAGCGGCTTGTAGAGGAATGGGTTTGTTTGGCTTACGGACTCGAGGGGAGACTCCATCCTGGCAGGGAAAACGATGGCATGAGCAGAGGGCTGGACATCACCTCTGCCACAGCACTGCAAACAGCGGCAGGAAGGTGTGCCAAACACTGGCAAGGGGAAGCTGGCTTATAACCCCCATAAGCCCGCCCCCAACAACACAGCTTCATCGAGGTTGTAAAACCCAAA
>PVHP010014336.1:0-12721 GCA_004024765.1 Zapus hudsonius | reverse complement strand
CGACACATGGTATGATTATAATTGATTTATTTTATTATTAGTCATTGTTAAAATTGAATTCTACTTAAAAAAGAGAGACAGGGACTCAGTATGGTAGCCCAGGCTGTCATTGAACTCACAATCCTCCTGCCTCATCCTCCTGAGTGTTGAGATTATAGGCATTTTATCATAGGTTTGTGCATATGTTAAAAAGTGGGGTATGTGTAGGGTTCAGGAGTATTTGTGGTTTCAGGCATCCACTAGGGGGTCTTGGAACTTATCTCTCACAGACAAGGTGGGGGCTTTCCTGACTCTGCATAGATTAGAGACCTTCTCTGGAAAGGGAAGGAGGATGGGGGAAACTGTGTTTGGTGCTATGGCTATCTTCTGTGGGAGGAGGGTTTTACTCAGAGCTTCCAGTCCTGCTCTGTCCTCTGGCAGGAGACCCCGGGGGACTGTTTGAGTGACTTTTATATAAATTAACTCAACCACTTATAAAGGCAGCTTCTCCAGAATCACAAACTTTGGTAACATGAGTATCTCAGGAAGCCCATCTTTGAAGAGTTGATGGAAACAGGTGCATGCCCCATGCCACTGCTTACGCAGGGCTGGCTGAGTGTCCAGCATTTGTCAGCAAGCCTTCTTTAGTTCTCTTTTAAAATTGACTGCTTGCCATGGGTTTCATCTTCTGAAAGTGCTTTCAGCTTTGCAGAAAAATGCTCATATCTCCTCCACTTCCAGGAGTATATGTTCTTGGTGAAGGGCCAGACAGAAAGACCAAAGTTTGCAGAATGATAGATGTGACCTGAAGATGTAGTTTGGTGTGCATAGCACTTTATCCTTTAATAAGTAAAATAGAGCAATAAATATATCTACATATATCATAAATATATCTATAATTATCTATCTATCTATCCATCTATCTATCTATCTATCTATCTGTTTACAAACATCAAACCATTTGGAGAGAGATGCTGCATTCCCCCTCATAGCCACATCCAACTAGACCTGAGTAGCAGCTCTTTCTTCATATTGAAGAATGTACCTTCCAGCTCACCATAGTCCCCACCATGCCCTGTTTCTTTATTTAAATCCTGCTAACTATAGCGTGGTGAGGTCCTCTGAGAAAAACCAACTATTATAATCTTCATCAGAAACACCTGTAAGCATTCATGAACCACTTGAGATTGGGTCTGCTGAAATTTCCCCATAGAAGGAGGAAGGTATGTGGGAAGGGTCATCAGACCCTCACTTGAGATTTCAGGTGCCCCTGTGCCAGCTGTATGCAGTGATGGGGTCTTCAAGGATGACAAATTCTTTTGGCTTTAGAAGACAGAAAACACAGAGGGCAGATAATCAAGGGACATTTAAGCAGCTACAGGGAGATCGTCATCCATGCTGGGGCGAGGTCTTTTGCTTTTTGTGTTTTTTTTTTTTTTTGAGGTAGGGTCTTGCTCTAGGCCAGGCTGACCCGAATTCACTATGTAGTCTCAGGGTGGCCTCGAGCTCACAGCGATCCTCCTACCTCTGCCTCCCAAGTGCTGGGATTAAAGGCATGTGCCATTGCACCTGGCTGGGTGAGGCTTTTTGATGGATGCTAGAGCTGATTTGGAGTCTCTAAGCTTCTGTAAGTAACTCCTCACTCATGCTCTCTAAGGAATCCTAATGAACTCATTGGTTAGCCAGGTGAACTCTGGTGAGATCATCCTTTGATTAGTCATGGGTGCCCTGACCTCTGGGGAGAATGTGCTTATCGGTGTCTCTCCAGAGAAGAGCTCAAACTACACCAATTCATTACATTACTATACACTGCTGCATCTGTCGTTATCAGCACTGGGGGGTTTACTTAAGGAGACACAAGTGGAGCATGGATAGCAGCCCAAGATCAAATGAGAGACCTATGAATGTGCTGACAGGGTGACTGTGAAGTAATGAGACCTTCTTCACTTGGAAATCCCTATGAGTCATGATTGGGTAGGAAGCTGTCTTGCCAATGATCAATAATTAGGAGCTGAGATTTTAAGACACCTTAAAAAAAACCAGAAGAACCAATGTTGTCTCTCTAACAATGCTGCTTTCTGTGATCAGCATTCCTGTGCACTTTGCAGGTGCAGCTAAGTCAGTGGTGATGCCCACGGGAAATGCGACACTACATGAAGGACTCCTGTTCCATGATGTAGAAGGCGAGGCTAAGACCTTTGGAGTAATAAATATCCATGTGGTCCAGAGGCTGGAGCCATGGGGGGCTTCTGCAAGGCACCTGCCTGTTTTCTGATGTGCTATGATACCTGAGGCCATGGGTACGCAGTTTCATAGAAGATGTCCATGGAGCCACATGCCACCAGGATAGGATGGGTTAGAGGAGGACCGAGGGATAATTGCTGCAGGTGGCAATGAAGAAAACAATCAAGTAGATGTATTTTTTTTGTAAAAAAAATATTTGTGTGTTTATGTGTGAGTACACACACACACCATGATGCATGTGTGAGGTCAGAGGACAGCCTCAAATACCAGCAAATACCAGACCTCATCTTACCCCTTGTCAGAATCAGGTTCTCTTGTTTGCTGCTGTGGATGGCGGACTCACTGGCTTGGGAGTTTCCAAGGATTGTCCTGTCTCCACCTTGCCTCTTGCTATAGGCACATTGAGATTCTAGACACTCATGCCGCAGAATCTGCTTTATGTGAATCCTGAGGATCTGAACTCAGGTCCTAACACCATGCCATATCCTCAGCCCTTGTTTTGTTTTTCATTTGCAAAAATTCTGTTCTTTTTTCTTCTCAAAAGAACATGAGTTTTCTCACTCAACACATCTAATTCAAGTGAGGCAATTCCATCCTTCATCGTTCAGACTGACGATGGAGGATATTGATATCACTGCTCTCATTATTTCAGTGGTGAATGTGCACCTCATGCTGGGACATTAGCAGTCAGTCACGACTATTGACCAGCAGACAGATGTGTTGATTCTAGTAGCTTGCGGATGGTGGGTGTCAGCCTGGAGTGGGATGGGCTGTCCTGTGGCCACTCAAGGAGGTTCTACCTGAAATAAGAGCTAACCAATGGATCAAAGATGGAGTCCATATTGTGCTGCCTCATTCTAGCCATACCTGAAGTCACTGCTTCTCTTTAACATCGTTCTTTTCTGTCAGCCTGATGGAACAAGACATCCATCTATGTCTCTGATGAATCAACAAACAAACAAACAAACAAACAAACAGCTTTTTCTTCCCCCAGTTTCTGGGCTGACATTGTCTACTAACTTCAAACTCTGTTTCTCCAAGGCCTTGGGCACACAAAAAAAAATGTCTCCCTTAGCAGAACCATCAGCATAGGAACAATGCATAGGTCAAATATACCATAATCTTGGCCTATTCATTAATCTCGGTCTGCTGGGTGTCCATCCTCAGCCAAACTGTCCCAGCATTAGAGGGATGACACTGAATAAAGAGGGACATTCTTGACAGTTCATACTTAAGGCACATCATTCATTGATGTTGCTTGTCCACCTGTCATGCCGAAGAAGATTTAGGTCAACATTTATCAGGTAAGC
Organism: Zapus hudsonius; assembly: GCA_004024765.1. Taxonomy (NCBI): domain Eukaryota; kingdom Metazoa; phylum Chordata; class Mammalia; order Rodentia; family Dipodidae; genus Zapus; species Zapus hudsonius. The sequence goes on along the minus strand of PVHP010014336.1, from coordinate 9,188 downwards.
ACTGACCCTCAGCCAGAGCACTGTACTGTCCCGTCTACATGTACTTTCTAGCACTTTGGAAGTCGGGGTATCTCTGCATTTTTTTTTTTTTGGTCTAGAATGGAAGGAAGTAACATCAGAGCAGGAAGAGAAAGCATTCTGGAGCCAGGCAGGGCACAATCTAAAGTTTCTTTCTACCACTATACTTGTCTGACCTCAGTTTACCTAACTGTAATATGGGAAGGATGATCATTCCTCCATAGGAATAGCAGTTACCTTTTCATTGCTGGGATCAAACGCCTGGCCACAGCAGCTTATGGAAGGAAAAGGTTTATTTGTGACTTACAGCTTTGAGGGGAAGTTTCTTCACGGCAGGAAAGCACGGCAAGAGCAGGTAGCTGGGTATCACATCTCCTCAGCAGCAGGGAGGAAGTAGACAGAGTGGACTGAATATGGCAAATAGGGTTGGGGCTACACCATCTCCACCCCCCTTGACCTCAGCAATACATCACCTCAAGAAACACTCCACCTCCCAGAGAGGATTAAGTAGGAGGCTTAATCATGCACACACAAGGCCATGGGGGAATATTCAAACGACCATAAAAAGCTTCTTATGAGGATTAAAGGGTTAAGTGAGTTAATGTATACAGAGCTTCAGACCTTCAACTGGAGTTCTGTAAAGAGCAGTTTGAGATGATGGATGTCTGGACTGAGAGGCCGAAGGGCATTGTGGGAAATGACCCAGCTTCTGGAGCCAGTCCAGTTGGGGGGTCTCAGTTCATCTGGACTTCCGAGGAGCATCCTCATAGCTCAGCGTTATGCAAGGTGGACGCAATAGTGGGTATCATGCACATGAGATGATCCTGTGTTTGCAAAGGATCCTGTATATGCTATGATCCTATATAGCAGCTGGACATCTTCAATCTATTATAACTGTATGTCTTGCATTTGCTGGTATATCTGATGTCTTCAGAAACACAATACAGTCAGGCATGGTGGTGCATGCCTTTAATCCCAGTACTTGGGAGGCTAAGAAAGGAAGATTGCCGTGAATTTGAGGCCAGCCTGAGACTATATAGTGAATTTTAGGTCAGCCTGGGCTAGAAGGAGAGCCTCCCTCAAAAAATAAAAATGATAAACACACACACCAGTTCTTTCAAAATATTCCTATTCATTATACAAGAAGTTATCTACCATAATACATTTTTAATAATCAACTAACCATGAGTTTTCCTCTAGCTTTAAAGCAAGCAAAAACAATTTTAAAAGAATAAATTTCAGTTTAGGAAGATATTTTTAAAGTTTGTGACATATACAGGGACTATTATTTTTTTTAACCAAATGCAGAAATTATATGAGGTCATTTGTACTGCTTTGCTGCTTTAAACACAAATGGAAACCCACAGTGAACACAGAAATCACCACATTTCTCATCTTTACATTTGCTCTCATTTTTTTTTGTTTGTTTTATGCCTGCCACATCAGCACAGAAATATGTCACACCACAGGGGTCAGAGACACGGACTCCGCTAGAAGTTGGGACAGAGAGTCGGAACATTGGTAAAATTACCCTGTTGACATGTAGCCTGTAGCTGAGTCCTCATGGGATAGACTCTGCTGTACAACGGGGAGTTCTCTGAGTTACTAACACACAGAATGCATTATTTATTAAAGCACAGCGATAAAAGGTGCTAATTGGAAGCTTTCATTTATATTGTTACACTCAACCGATATGATAGCTGTTATTTAGAACTTAGACTAAGAAAAGATTTTTATTTTTTTTCCCCTCAGAGAGAAGTGTTAATCACTAGCACTGTTTTAGAATTGCTGTTAAGTGAAATGAAAATGAAAACCAACTTTTAGTCAATTTCATTGTGGTTTCAAAAGCTTCTTGAACCTGAAGTCCTTCGTTGATGAGCCTCATTAAGATTCCCTTGCATCTCAGCCCCTGCAGCCCTAATTTTCTTTTTTTTTTTTTTTCAAAATAAATATCTGGCCAAAATTTAACTTGGGCACACTTGAATACCATCAGAAATATATGACAAGCTCTCCCTGCCCTTGAGAGGCTGCTACTGGGTTTTGGAATAGCTTTTGCCCTCTTTGTATCTGGTCTTTGAAAATCGTATGAGTATTATCAGACTGGATAGCTTTTGGAAGACACCTAGAAACATAAAAGTGTGTTTTTTTTTTCTTTTGGTTTGTTTTGTTTTTGAGACAGGCTCTCGCTATACAGTAGTCCAGACTGACTTTGAACTCACAATCCTCTCGTCTCAACTTGCTAAAATGATGGTTTGGAAAGGGGTGATCTCAAGATGTGGCCTGTGCAGTGTTACAAAGCTGTTTTACAAATCTCCTTCTCCACCTGAAAACTACTCTCTATTCTGATTTTCATTATTTTCTGATGTAATGAAAAATGGAACACCAACATGGGATTCTGAATAGATTATGGGATCATATATAATGGCAAAAGATTGGCTGAGTTTAGAAAGCACAGGAAGTGATATTAATTCATTTTTATTTGCTGATAAAATCAGAGGTCACAGCTTATAGTACTTTAAAAAATTATAAAAACTTTTCCTGTTTCAGAGCAAATACCAAGAAATAATGCAGCCATTGAATATAATAAATGCTCTCCTTTCCTTTGGAGCCTATCATTAAACATTCTCATTTATTTCTATTAAAAATTTTAAAAGGGGTTCTTTAATAGTCTTTGGCATTAGTTATATTAAAGATTTCTATTAGTTTTTAATGTCTCATTTTACTTCCTTCACTTTTCTCATTAAAGTAACTGGTTCAGAAAAAAATGAGTTCAATTCAGTAGCCAACAACTTCCCATCTATCTATTAGAGTCTACTAAGAAATTGTGTTTGATTCTTGTACCTCTCAATATCTTGATGATAATCTTTAAGATAAAAATTGATTGGAAACACTTTCTTTACATATGACATCTTAGACATGATTGATATCAAAGAAAAAAATTTAAAAATATTTTATTTATTAGAGAGAGAGAGAGAGAGACAGAGAGAGAGAGAGAATATGGGTGTGCCAGGGCCTCCAGCCACTGCAAACAAACTGTAGACACATGCGCCACCTTGTGCATCTGGCTTTACATGGGTACTGGAGAATCAAACTCAGGTCCTTCTGCATTGCAGGCAAATGCCTTAACCGCTAAGCCATCTCTCCAGCCATCAAAGAAAACTTTTACAACACACCTTGATGCACTAACAGTTAAGACGGCAGGTTTAGGTTCAGTTCATTTATGTTTATATTTTAGCCTTGTTTGAGTTGATCATAACTTGAAGCAATTTAAATGAATATGAAAAGTAAAACAGAATAGAAGATTAATTGGGGTCTTAAGAAATAGAGACACAATTGTAGATAAGAACTGGGGCAAGTTAATAGAGATAAATTACGTTAATATAACTGGTTAACGTAAGTAGGCTAGGGTGGGTACTAGGGAGATAGCTCAGTAAATAAAGTGCCTGCCTTGTAAGCATAAAGACTTAAGTTCAATTCACCAGAACCCACGTAAAAATTCTAGGAATTGTGCTGCACACACACCTGTAATCCCAAGTAGAGATAGGGCCTGGCTGGGTATGATCTTGCCCTAATTGGTTGAGTTTCAGGGCAATGAGAGCAAGGGACCATGTTAAAAATGAGGATGGTACATTTGAGGAACATCACTCAAGGTTGTCCTCAGGCCTCCACATGCATGAGCTTTCAAGTGTCACACACACACACACACACACACACACACACACACACACACACACACACACACAAGTATGTTTCTCTATGCACCATTTCCTCATGGGACTTTTGCAGAGCACCTGGTGAGCTGGCTGGAAACAGAAAGTAATGCCATTCATAGCGCAATACTAACAAAGTGAAATAATGTGAGGCAGGTTTCTATCCTCAAGACATTTACAGTTAGAGGTGGTAAACAGCTCAGCCATCACTATCGTCAATCCTGATTCAATAAAGGTAGTCATTACTCTGACCATCTTTTCTGATAATGGAGCAAACATGATGTCTGGACATTAGCTAGAGTCCCTAAATTCTTTGATATGATCTTGTGCTATATAATATGTATTTGACACACAAAGAAGAGGAGGAAAAAGAACTTCACAATCAACAGAAAATAGTCAATAGTAACAGACCCATAGATGAGACAAATATTGGAATTGGGAAACAAGTATTGTAAAATAATGATAATCGATGTGATCAGAAAAAGCCAGATAGAGGAAAATGAATGCAAAGAGAGAATTTCAGCTGAAATATAAACTATATAAAAAGGAAACAATGAATATTATAAATGAAATAATATTTGAAATTAGGAATTTAATAGATGGGCTGAATGACAGAGTGCAGATAGCAGCAAAAAGAGATAAATGAATTTAATGAAATGTTAAAATTTAGAGAGAGAGAGAGACCAAAACCAAACCTAGATTCTATAAACAGGCACATACACCATTTTCAAATGGTCTAACTAACATGAATGTAATTGGAAACACAGAAGGAAGGGAAAGAGAAAATGGAAGAGATGCCGTTTCTAAAATTCCTAGTATGTATAGAAAGACATCAACTCACAGAATACAGAAATCCCCCAAATGACTAGCTTACAACAGTGAAAACAACACCTTGACATAGTGTAGTCAATCTGTTGTCATCAAAGATAAAAAGATTACCCTTACAGACTCACTACCTGTAGGGACTCGCTGAAGGATTATGGCTGAGTTTGAAGCAAAGGATGTGCAAGTTAAAAGGCAATGGAATAGTCTCTTTACCATGTAAGAAGGAAGAAAAGCCTTCTGTTTTGGCATTATTCTCCTAGCAAAAATCCTTCGAATTTGAAGGCCAAACTCCATTCCAAAAGTTCCTATGATAGAAGAGGAAAGATAAGCCACAGGCATGAAGTAATCCTACCATGTCTCTGATAACTCACAAGTTCTCCAAAATGGGCAAAAATATTTAAGCACATACTTCACAATCTATATATACCCACAAATGATGAGTAGAAACATGCGAAGTTGCTCAATTGTTACTTGTTAGGAAAATGAAAACCAGAATCCCTACTTTCTCAGTAAGTGGCTGAATTGAAAGGACTAGCATTACCAAGGGCTGGGGAGGAGATCACACAACGGCAACTCTCAGCCTTGCAACTCTTGTGAAAAAAGTCTGACAAGAGTATAAAATTCTATACTTGTCGGAAGTGCTTTGCTCTTTTCTTCAGTATTAAACATAATTGCTTACAAGATCTAACAATTCTTTTCTCAGGCATTCACCTATAGGAGAAAGAAAACATGTCTCATGAGATAGTCACACCTTCTTTCTTCATGATAACTAAAACCTGGACACAATCCAAATGTACTTCAGCAGATGCAAAGAGAAACACCCTCCTCAGGCTGAAAGGAAGGAACACAGAGAAGGAGCAACGCTCTTGGAAAGGCATTGTGTGTGCATGCACAAACAATAATTAACCACTCAAAATTAACAGTGACTCCATCTTATGCCATTTCTAATATAGGAAATAAACCATAGTAACATAAGGGCCAGGGTGGCGAATCAATGATAAAGTCATAATTTTAAAGTTAAAAGTTGGAATCGAGTTCCCTGAAGGTCAAAACAAAGAATGAAATATTACTGTTTCAATGTCGGCAAAAATGTGTGCTTACTTCTCAGGCAACAAAACTTTCTTGTGAGGATTGAAATCAAACTTTCATTTGTGATGTCCAAGGGTGCCACTACATACCGTAGATAATATATTCAAAGACTTCCCTGTGGCGCTTGAACTAACGGGGTGATGGGATTCAGTGTTTTGTTTTGTTTTGTTTTGTTTTGCTTCTTGGCTGGTTCTGAAGGTGTAACTTGGAGCCTTAAGCATACTTGATATGTGATCTCTGACATCCTTAGTCCATATCTACCAGTTTCTTTTTTTAAAATGTATATTTATTGTCCATAATGAGTTACATTATTTAGTGGGCAAACAATGAGTTGTTATCCCCAATGCCTCCCCTCCCCATCCCCAAATAGCTGGATATCCTCCTCCGTGGGTCGTCTGGATCAGTCCTTGTAGCAGGGGACCATGGATAGTCTAGTACTCAGCCTGGTTCTTCGGGCCCAAGTGTGTTGTTACTGAGGGGTGCCATGCCTCTGGATCGTCTCCCCCACCACGGCTCTCACAATCTTTCCACCCCTTGAAGCATCTCTGGTACTACTAACCTAGAGTGTGATTCTAGGGCATTGCTAAGGAAGGCTTTTCTGGTAATAGACTTCATAGTGTGATTTATCAGCTAGCTTAGACATGTGATATGACTGGTCCTAAGACCATTTCCCCTCACTACTCATCTCACACACTTCCTAGAAATGACATTCCCAAACATATCTGGAATCGACTTCGCTCATGATATATCAATAGTTACCTTAACTACAAATGAGCTAAATATATCACTTCAAAGAGATTGGCAGAATGCATTTAAAGAATATCATATAATATATGCTGTCCATTAGAAATTCATTTCATTTCACTTTTACCAACTGCTAGGAATGTCTTGACACATTAAACATCCTAAACAACTTATACTTTGCCCAAGGCAATAAAATCAGTTCAAAGGATTTGTGGAATAATTTAACTAGCTGCTTATCAAAGTTTAAAATCCAAAACAAAAACAATGTTAACATTGGCAAATACTGATGTTGCTTTTTTTTTTCTCAGCAACTCATAGATAATATTTGTTCACAGAGTGACTGCTTGGGACCAGATTATGATCTGTTTTCTACCCACGTGACTCTCAAACACAAGTATATTTAATCACATCAGTTCGGAGATTGGAACAGGTTGGTTATAACACAGAGACTTAAAACATTGAGTTCTGAACAGAGAGAGAGAATTCTTTTATTCCCAGAACACGGGTATCATTGAAATGCAACTTCAGTAATATGAAGAAATTATATTTTTGAATCAGAAAAGAGAAAAATTAAATTTAACCCAAGCCTTGGTCTGAGAGTATGTAATGAAATACCTTTATTCTTTTTTCACTATAGAAAAAGATATTTGCAATAAAGGTTTAACTATTTCTGTTTCTTTTTTATCTTTCCATATTGGAAAGAAATTATATTTCCACTCTGTGTTCCAGAATTTTTGACTAGTAGAAAGATTTACATCGCTTGGATAAAGCTGAGGAATAGCCTGTCAATGTGTTACCTAAGGATAGGAATACTTTTCAATCAATTTCAAGGGGCTTTCCTAATCCTAATACCAAAACTTGATAAAACCTCTCAGAATAAGAAATTCAGCCTCGGTTTGGAATATGGAGACTATAATCCTGAGTATTATTATATTTGTCAAGTTTAATACTTCAGGGTCAAATCATGACTTGCTACATAGATCTAATCACTGACAACCTTACATGGATTGACAAAAAAGATTATTAGAAGTTGAAGTTGCCAAAACATTTATTTTATCACTAAGAAAAAAGTACTTTGAGGGAAGTTAGATATTCTGAACAATGAAATATGATAATGTATGCTTACTGCTTTCCTGGTATTGTTTTTATTATTGCAGTAAATTATGGGCACTTTTATGATGAGATTCTTGATTTATTTTTAAAGGAGATATTAGCTTTATTATTTATTAATTCTAACAGATTTCTTCCATAAACACTTCATAAATTTATGTAGCTGATGGATGGAGAAATCTGTTGAAATTGAAGAAGCATGGTGTCTGATGGATAGCACTGGTTTGATGACACCTTCTTTTTATATTGTTTGTTTTTTTATCATTTTCCTAGCAAAAGTGCAATTAATTAATAGCACATGTCAGTGGGAGAAAAAAATATAGTATTAATGTAGTGAACTATAGATTCTTCTTCTAGAAGTAAATGCATCATTGCTGGAAGTCCATGGCCTTATATTTTTTAAAAGTTTTCCTAAATTCAAATGTACTGAAATGTTGTTTTCAATTTGCTGCTCAAAATGATTTTAATAGAATCAAAGTTTTTTATTTATTATTCATAATTAGATACACTGAAGGAGCAAATAATGTGTTGATGTCTCCAATTCCCCGATTTCCCTCTTCCCTGTCCCCAATCAGTTGGGTTTCCTCCTCTGTAGGCAGTCTAGATCAGTCCATTGGGTAGGGGGTTGTGAATAGCCTAGGAGTCAATCCAGTTCCACCCCCCTTTGTATGTTGTTACTGAAGGGGGTGATGCCTCTGGATAGTCTCCTCCACCATGACTCCTACAATCTTTTCGCCCCCTCTTCTGCTCAGCTCCCTGAGTCATGGTGGGTATTAAGGCTGCTTTATTGTTGAGGTCTTAGAGGTCTCTGTACTTCTGCTTTAGGTTGTGTTGAAAATGGTTGATGTCTATCTCGCTGGCTCATGCTGTGTTGACTGATTGGCTGTGGTTATAGGTCTCTTGTTTATCCCATCACTGCCTGCAGGGTTCCATGTGGATCCTCCATGGTAGGTCTGAGGTGGCTCATCTCTTGCCAGGATGTCAGCTATCAGCCTGCAGTTCATTGGTAGGGTTGGAAGAGCCAAAGCTCTCTGGCTGCATTCTGGAAAATATAAACAGTATCTCCATTGGAGAGTGAGATCAGTATAGGTTAACTGAGATGCACATTTCTGAACTGGCTAGATTCTATTGTTAGTAGCCTCTTTGTAAATCACTTGTAAAGTGAATTTCTCTTTGGGGGCCCAAGATTTTTGTTCCCAGTGCATTTTGCCCTGAGTCCCTAATTCCAGTTAAGGGTTCCTTGTCACTGAGTGGATTACTTGGCCAAATTAAAAGCTGTTGATTACCTCCCCCAGGCTTCGGCTCCTACATTGCACAAATGCTCGTGTCTTGGTTCACTGTTCTCTCCCAGTAGGAAGTGTGTTCAGCCTATTTATGGTGGCTGACTGCATTTCATGTCACTGGTCTCTGTTTACTCCAGCTGTCGTTGACCAGGTGCTGATTACCATTCTGGACCTCACAGGGTCTCTTGATGCAGGTAGATGTTTTTCTGTAGTTTCTTCAACAACAGGATCTTACCTCAGGCCTGGGGTGGGCATTCAAGAGCTTTGACAGAATCCTGTCTTATTTTGGGGACCTCATGGGTCACTCTGGTCAACAGCTCAGTGAGGGAAGGAGCCGGTGACTGGGACCAGGAGTTGCCAGACTGATCAATTTTTTACAGTCTTGGACTCTCTCCCCTTCCATTCCCCG
>PVHP010014335.1:0-39526 GCA_004024765.1 Zapus hudsonius | reverse complement strand
ACTATGCAGAAGAGGGGGCGGAAAGATTGTAAGAGCCGTGGTGGGGGAGATTATCCAGAGGCATGGCCAGGAGAACCTGGCTGAATACTAGGCTATCCATGGTCCCCTGTCACAAGGACTGATCCAGACGACCCATGGAGGAGGTTATCCAGTGGAGGGGGGAGGGGAGGGCAGCGGGGAATTGGGGATAACAACTCATGGTTTGCCCACTTAATGTTGTAACTCATTATGGACAATAAATTTAAAAAAAAAAGAAAGTATGTGAGTCACAAACTAATAGAACTGTAATGAAGTGATAGAGAAATATGAAATCAGTATAAACAGAGAGGCTTCAACACAGCCAACCTGACCTCATCAACTTTCCACCCAACCACAGCACGACTCACATTGTTTTTCAAGTACTCAAAAAAAAAGTTACCATGATAAGTCATACTCTGCGTCCCAAGTCTGAATGAATTGAAAAGGATTCAAGTCATATAAAATGTGATCTTTCATCACAGTACAATTAATCTAGCAAAATCTTTAGATCTTTTGTTTTAAAATTAACTAATACACTTCTGAATAATCCATGAGTCAGAGATGAAACCAACATGGAGAATTAGGAAGCATTGTGAACCAAACAAAGTCGAAAACACAAGCTGTCATAATGCAAATGCTGCAGCATTATTATCTAGGGGGACTTCATAGCTCTCAATGACTAGATCAGAAAAGAACAAGGGCATCATACCAATGGCCTCAGTTTTTGCCTTCAGCAACTAGAAAAAAAATGGGCTGGGGAGATGGCTTGGTGGATAAGGAGCATATTGTGAAAAAATGAGAAACAGTGTTCAGATCCACAGCACCCATATAAACGCTGGGTGGGCATGGCAGCCTGCCTGAAGGAGAGAGGGTATTCTGGGGCTAGCTAGACTACCACCTCAGTGAGCTCTGGACTCAAGTGAGAGAACCAGCCTCAGGAAAGAAGATGCAGAGTGATCGAAACAAAAAACACCCAATGCCAAGCTCTTGTCTTCTCACACACATGCAAATATACATCACACATGAAAAGAGCCAATTAAACCAGATGAAAAAACTGAAATAATAGAGAGTAAACAAACACAGTGAAAACAATAAAGTTGGGGAAATGCCTCTGTTGGCAGGGCCCTTGCTGTGCCAGCCTAAGGACCTGAGTTTGGATCTCCCAGCAGCCACATAAATGCCAGGAAAGTATTGCACCCATAACCCCAGTGCTCAGAAGGCAGAGACAGGCTTGGATTCTCAAGGCAAGCTAGCTAGCTAGAGTAGCCAGATTGGTGAGATCCAGGTTCAGTGAGAAACTCTGTCTCAAAAAATAAGGTAGACTAGGCTGCAGTCACTGGACACCATGAGATCATGCTGGCACTGAAAAGGAAGCCAGCTCCCTGTTAACTAGCCTTCATCATGCTGGAAAGTGCTATGTGAGCTGCAGGGAGATAATAACCACCAGCAGCATGAACAACCAGGGGTCTTGCAAGCTACAAAAATCATCCAGCTGGGCAAGACAAACACCTGTGCAATAGTGGCACACATGCTATGGAGGTAATCAACTACTCTCTGATTGGCTATGAGGCCCAGTGAGTGGAAGGAAAATCATATCTGGTACTGAGAACCAAGCCAGAAGCCGGTGGATAAGAAGGTAATAGACTCTAGATAGACTCTAGAGGGAAGCTCTCACAGTTCTCTGGCTAAAATAAGAGGTTCTGTCCATCACATTGCCTTCTCAGGGTCTATGCTCACCCCCTCTGATCTATACTGCTCTCACTCTTGATGAGAGAATCTGGTTCTTGCAGAGGGAATTGAATACTGGTGTATTTTTAAGCACAGTGCATTCTCGGGGACAAAGGTCAAAGAGACATTGTTCAGTCTCCATGCCAAGCAGCTGTATAACAGATTTTATTTTCTGAAATCTCTAGAACAATATTCCCTGAGGGTCTTTGTCCTGTCCAGGTGACTGGCAGGGCTGTTTGGACCGGCTCTTACAGGAGGGAGCTCAACCATGCATGGCATGCAATATTTCTGCTATTCAGTCATCTTAACAAGGCTCAGGACTTCTGGAGTCAGGTGTAGGTAGTCACCCATTAATAGTCTTACTGACAGCCCAGAATGTCATGTCTCCTTCCAGGGCTAGAAGTATGACTCAGGTCCTATCCTTCTTGATACGGGGAAATATTGGCACAGTTATATTTGTTTTTTTACCGTTGAATCCCCCCCCCCGGGGGTTCATGTCCTCTAATTATACACAGGGACAGAAGTAGATCTTAATTACACATATTTATTCTAGAATTTATTAGTTAAGGAGAAAGGGAATTGGATGAGGAAGCCTCCCAGTCACCACGTGGTAAGTTACAGAGTTCTCCAGCCACCAGTGTGAGGAGAACAGGTGGAGAGTCTAAAAGAACTTAAGTTGTTCAGCTAAATAAGCAGCAGAAGAAAAGATAATAGAGAGCTCCCATCATGAGAAAGAGAGATTCATGAGGGAAAAAGTCTGGAGCCTGCCCCCTCCCCAGCTTGGGGTTGGCCTTACCTTCCTAAGGCCTGGATCAAAGGTCCTTCTACTCCATTGCCATGTGTGGGAAGAGGCCGGCTTTTAGGGAAGTTAATTTAAGTTCTTCCCAGGTGAGTCAGAGAGACAGCTGATTGGTTCATATTTGACCAATCACTATTTAGCCCTTAGGTTGTAGCTCTAGGAAGACACCTCCCACTCAAGGGGAGGGGCTGCCTCTGTAGAGGTCTGGCCGCCACATTCTGACCAGTATTCAGTCCTTTGTTTTACATACTACTGACTGTGTGAGGGAGGGGTCCAGCCCAGTGTCCTCCAATCTAGCCACCTAACATCATGACCAAGCGGAACTCATCCCATGAGAGTGAATACTCAACACTGGAAGTTAATCAATGTAATTTGTTTTATTAGACTTTTCCAAAAATTTGCTTAAAAATAAAGAACCATATGATCCTTTAAATGGATATAATAGAAGCACTGAAAACAGTCCAACATAAAGCCAGGAATGGTGGCTCAAGCCTGGAATTTGTGCATCCAGCCAGGTGAATGTGGTGACCCACCTGTAATCCCTGCGCTCTGGAAGCAGAGACAGGAGGTCCCCTGGAGAAGCAGGCTTGCTAGATCCGTCAAATTGGAAAGCTATGGGTTCAGGTGAGAGAGCCTGTCTTGGTAAAATTAAGTGGAGAGGGATTTTGAAAGACACTTGATGTCAACCTCTGGTGTACACACACACACGCCAAAAAAAGTTTTTAAAAATACAATATCTACTAATAAATAACCCTCGGCAAGTGGGGAATATAAGAGAACTTCCTCAACTATACAAAGGTCACCTGGAAACCCTGCTGCTCACATCAGACTTAATGGTGAAAGTCTGTTTTCCCCTAAGACCTGGAACAAGTCAAGGACGCCTCCTCTTACCATGTCTATTAAGCATAGCCCTGGAGGATTTAGTCAGTGTAATAAACGAGGAATAAAGAACAAAAGACATCCAAGATAGAAGGAAAGAAGTAAAATTGCCTTTACTTGTAGACAATGTTTCATATGACTGCCTATGTAGAAACTCTGCTGGAATCTCTTCAAAAGATTATGGGTGGGTGGTTAAAGGCTCTAGCTTGCAAAGCCTTTTGGCCTGGGTTCAGTTCCCAAGCTGCCCATGTAAGTCAGATGCAAAAAGTGGTGCAAGTGTCTGGTGTTTGTTTGCAGTAGCAAGAGACCCCAGTATACCCACCCCTACACACACACACACACACACACACACACACACACACACACACGTTCACTCACATGCTCAAGCACACACACAAATAAATAAGATGTTTTTAAATGCTATAAGTACTAATAAATGAATATAGCAAGATTTTTTTTAAGATTAGCATTAACAATAAGTGAGACTTTGATTTAAAAAGACTTTGATTTTGGACAAACCAAAAAAAATTGCATTTTTAAAGAATGTCATTTTTATTTTTATTTATTTATTTGCAAGAGGAGAGAGAGAGAATGGGTGCACCAGGGCTTCTTCCACTGCAAACAAATTCCAGATGCATGTGCCACTTTTTGCATCTGGCTTTTTGTGGGTACTGAGGAATCGAACTCAGACCATTATACTTTGAGAGCAAGTATCTTAACTTTTGAGCCATCTTTCCAGCCCAAAATTGTCATTTTTAATAGTGGCAAACATAGGAAATATCTATGAATGAATCTGACAATAAACATACACATACACACACACATATCTCCACAAAAACAGTTGAGGCAAATTAAAGAAATCCTAAACAAATGGGGATATGTGCCTTTTTCAGGGGTTGAAAGACTGAAAATTGTTAAGATGTTACATTTCCCCAAATGGCACTAGAGATTCAAGACAATACTTATCCCAACCCCTGCAATGTTGGCTGGTTGGTTGGTGGGTTAGTTAGTTAGTTGGTTGGTTGGTTAGTTGGTTGGTTGGTTAGTTAGTTAATTGGTTGGTTGGTTAGTTGGTTGGTTAGTTGGTTGGTTAGTTTGTTGGTTAGTTTGTTGGTTGGTTAGTTGATTGGTTTGTTGGTTAGTTGGTTGGTTGGTAAACTTCACAAACTGATTTTGAACTTCATAGAGAAACACAAAGGACCTAGAAGGGCTAAAGCAACCTGAAAGAGACAAGGCTGGACAGCAGCACTACCTGATTCCCAAACTTACTGCAAAGCTGTATTAATCAGCTGTATTAATCAATATGATATTGACATGAGATAAACATGTAGATAAACTGCAGAGTAGTCTAAGACTAGCCCACACATGCGTGAACTACCCTGCTTTGACAAAGTTGTAAATGTAATTCCAGGAAGAAAAGTGAACCTTTCCAAACAATGATGTTAAAACACTTCCTCTCCGTAAGCCAGGACACTGGATGTAGACCAAATCCTCATTCCCTGTGTACAACTTAAGAAGAAATGTAAACCTAAATACAAAACACAAATACATTTTTTAAAAACCTAAAATTTTTAGAAGCCAGGAGAAAATTTTTGTGACCTTGAATTAGACAAAGATTTCTTAGTCGTGATACCAAAAGTAAATTTCATAAACTTAAAAAAGAGAATTTATATATTATCAAAAACTTAGTCTTCCAAGGATGCTAATAAGAAAATAAAAAATATTACTGTAGGGGTGAGATTATTTGCAAAGCTTATATTTGTTGTAAAACTTATATCTAAAATAAATGAAGAACTTTTAAACTCAAAAATAGGGGAAAAGCTTGTGTTTCTTAAAATGGCCAAAGGATTTGAATGAAACCTTTGCTGAAGAAGATACATGGAAGGGAAATAAGCATATGAAAGAACAGCAATGTCATCAGCTATCAGTGAAATGCAATTTTAAACTACCAGGAGCTGCCACTGCACACTTCATTAAAGAATAAAGGCAGGATGGAGGTTGTGTGAGGTTATGCACAAAGCTGGATGAAATACACAAGTCTGACCCTGATGCATGATGAGTCACAGGGCCTTGTTCACACTAGGCAAACACTACCACTGAGGCACACCCCACACTTAGGCTGCAGTTTCTTTCCCTGGGGAGTTGCTTTTCTTGCTGCCCACAGAGGACCAGGTTCCCTCTGTTCAGTCTTTCTGTGGTGTTTCCTTCCTGCTTAGCTGGTATTTGGGGTTTTCTACCCTATGTCTGGCATGGATTGCCCCAGCCTGGCTCCTTTCTTTGTCTTCTCTCTTTCTCTCCTCATGGAACCTTGTACAGTGTTTTTCCTCTAGGCATAATATGATGCCATCTTGAGGTAAAGAATGCGTGGCCAGGTAGCTATGGCAACCCTGGAGCAGAACAATACAGTGGTACAAGGTCTACAGAAAGAGTAATAGTGTTATTGACAACTTCCTTAGTAGATGGTGAAGACCCTTACCTGAATTCTAGCAATGGTTTCCTCTTACCTTCCCCCTACCCAGCCTTATGTAATCTTGGGAGAGGCAAGATTATATACGATGTAGAAGGTTCACTGAAGTGGGACTCCATGATGCAGCCTCCATGGGGTGGCTTCCAGGATGGGGTGGGACTTTGTGGTGATGCAGCTGCCCTTGAGTTACCTATGAGCCTGTAAGCATCCTTCACCTGCTCTGTAAGCACCCCTCAACTGCTCTGTAAGCAATCCCTCACCTGCTTTATAAGCACCCCCTCACCCTGCTCTGTAAGCACCCCTCACCTGCTCTGTAAGTAATCCTTCACCTGCTTTGTAAACACCCCCTCATCCTGCTCTGTACGCACCCTTCACCCTGCTCTGTAAGCACCCCTCACCTGCTCTGTAAGCAATCCCTCACCTGCTTTATAAGCACCCCCTCACCATGCTCTGTACGCACCCCTCACCCTGCTATGTAACACCTCCTCACCTGCTCTGTAAGCACCCCCTCACCATGCTCTGTAAGCATTCCCTCACCCTACTCTGTAAGCAACCCCAATAGACTCATTGGTTAACCCAAACTGTTTTTGATGCAATCATGCTCTGGTCTGTCATCTGTGCCCTCTCTGGGAAGAATAGATGTGTATTTGCAACTCCCCAAGGAAAAGTTTCATGATATAAACCTATTCTTGTCAGTAAGGAGAGAAAATGATTTACCAACTCAACAGAATCAAAGCAAGAAGTAAATGTCCATCAAAGCCAGCTTTTTCTGGATCTTTCCTTTAGCTCTGCCTGGTGAGCCTGAGGTAGAATCTGCATTCAAAAAGAGAAATTACTTTTATCCAAAAGAAATAAATATCAACTACACAAAGAAATAAGTTAGGTCACAAGAGACTTGCTGGGTTCCAGTTTATACTTTAATTCAAATGTTGCTTAAATAACATTCCCATGACCCCTTCCCATTAGTTAAAACAAATTTATGTGAAATTTGAAAAAAAAGAAAAGGTTTGGCCATTTTTTCCCTCATAAATACACATGGCTTTGCACTTTTAAGTGCCAGATAGGACTGGAATCTGAGGTCAAAATATCAGAAATTGTCTTGTTTTTATCAAGCAAAAAGTCCCAGAAGCCTCACCTCCTGAGGTTTGGTCCCAGGGGAATGGAAACCTTATTTTCAGGTAGTAAGTTAAGTACTGGGACAGAGTTCTATGAAGAGTCTGAGGTGTTTGTTGACAAGAAACCCAAAACCTTACAAGCCATGAGCCAAGAAAAAGGAAAATGCCTCAGATGGCAGTTTTGTTTCTAGGACTTGAACAGTTATGATTCACGCATCATAGCTGCTCTGGCCAAGAAATGGGGACCCAGCTGTGTGTGAGAACATCACCATCCCTGTACTGAATGAGTTCAAAGTTTAGAAGAAAAGGCCTCATCCAAGGGTGGTAAGTGCTGCTCTGAGCATGTGCGGCTGGGGTGCTGTGATAATTAAGTTTTGTTGTCAGTTTGGCCTGTTTAGTAATCTTGGGTGAGTTTCTGAGGTTATTTGCAGGAAAATAGCCCTCCAAGTAGGGGGACAGGATTTAAGGAAGCTCATGGGAGCTAAAAACAAGCTTCTCTTCCTGGGAAGGCAGTGCAGGAAGAAAATTCCAGAGACCCAGGGAATCAACAAGTCTTGGGAAGAGTAGACCCAACTCTAAGGTTATATAAAGGGGAAGGAAATCTCTCCCCCCCCACACCTGCTTGCTGTTGTGTGTGTGGTGTTGGTGATGGAACTTCCCCTGGATCTGTAACTTTAATAAATATTTTCCTCCCATAAACTGTGTCTGGCTTGGAGGTTCATCCCAGTGGCATGTGGTTGACAATGACAGATTTGGTATCAGAGAGTGGGGTGATATTGCTGAGATAAATCTGACCTGTGGATTTTGGTCTTCTGGAACCTGTGTGCTATAGGAATAGACATAGGATGTTTACAGAAAAACATTCCTCTCAGTAGGGGAAAAATGTAAAAAGGCTCAGGGAAGCTAAAAACAAACATCCCTTCCTAGGAGGGAAATTATAAAAGAAATTCCAAAAGACTCAGGGAGCGAACAAGTCTAAAAAAAGGGTTACAAAACCCAACCCTAAGGCTATATAAAGGGGAAGGAAATCACTCTCTTCCCCCTGCCTGATTGTTCTTGTGTGTGTGTGGTGTTGGTGTTGGTGATGGTCTATCTATCTATCTATCTATCTCCTACAAAAGGGACCAGTCTTTTTCACCATTATAAACTTCTCCTGGATCTATAGCTTTAATAAATATTTTCTTCCCATAAACTGTGTCTGGTTTGGAGGTTCATCCCAGCAGTGTGTGGCTGACTACAACAGGTGCCTAACAAGTCTGGGAGGGACAGGCATCAGATAATGCATCCTCCAGGAGTCAGGAAGGGACAAACATCAGAGAAGGCGTCTTCCAGGAGGCAAAATTTAAGCTGCCAAGTGAGATAGAAGAGCAACAGGGAGAGAGAATTTCAAGCTTAGGACATAAGATGCATTGTGTTCATGAAGAACTCTTAAAGATTAATATCATGAATGAGGTAGGCCAAAGGAGAAAGTAAATCAAGTATGGCTGAGAAGGTGACCAGGAGCTAGACCTTGTTTTGTAGGAAAGTCAATGACTTTTGCCCTTAGGCAGGAAATAGCCCCAAGTTCAACAACTGTGACTACATGAAATGAAAATGTTTCTGTACAGCCAAAGAAACCATCTTCAAGGTGAATAGGCAGCCTGCAGGGTGGGGGAGAATCTTTGCCACCTATACTTCAGGCAGGGGAATGACAACCAGAGTTAACAAAGAACTGCACATCTTAAACACCAAAAAATTAATCTGCCAAACACCAAACGAGGTGATGAAATGAACAGACAGTTCACAAAAGATGAAGCCCAAATGGCAACCAAGTACCTTAAAAAATGTTTAGCAATCCTAGCTATCAGGGAAATGCAAATCAAAACAACTTGAAGAAATCATCTTATCCCAATCAGAATAGCTACCATCAAGAAAACACTAACAAATACTGGTGAGGATGTGGGGAAAGAGGAACCCTCATCCACTATCGCTGGGAGGTGCAAACTACTATGGCCATTATGGAAATGAGTATGGAGGTTTCTTTGAATGTTAGAAATAGACCTCCTGGATGACCCAGTCATATCACTTCACTCTCGACTACAGAGATCACTGCACACTCTTGTTTATTGCAGCTCTATTTACATTAGCTAAAAAGTACCGCCTCGCCTCTCACAGCCAGAAGACCATAAAGAAAATCAACTATGTGGACCTCTGTACTAAGTAGAGGGAGAAAAACACAGAGTGTGTGATCAGAGCTAAAAGATCCTTTTTTATTCATAAAGATAAAAGGAGGGTTAGTTCATTAAGAGACATGGTGATCCTAAATTATTATGTACATCATAATAGAGTTTTTAAATGCAGGAATTAAGTCTGACAGAACTAAAAAGGAGAAAGAGACCAATTCAATTCGTAATCAATGCTGGAAATGCTAACATTGCTCTTTCAATGACAGAACAAGTAGATAATTTTAAAGCTGTAAGAATACAGGAGAGATGAACATGATTGACCAACCCGGCAGAATTCCCATGTACCAACTACAGCACCGAAAATGTCAGGCTGAACCCTCAGGTGCACACAGCCCAGCCTCCAAAATAGACTTTCTGCTGTCCCAGAAACAGCTCTATGATGGGGCACATTAGTATCATATAGAGCGAGCGTGTCTTTCAACTGTAATCAGTTATAGAAATCAGTAAGATGTCTGTAGAAAGCCCCACATTTAAACAGACAACATATGTTTTAGAACTCTTGAATCAAAGAAGAAATTGCAAAAGAAACTAAAATGTATTCTAAATTGAACAGTATGGAAAATAGAGCATGTGTGTGAGCTACAACCAACACACTGCTTAGAGGAAATGCTATCATTATAAATGCTCCTTTGCGGGGGAACAAGGAAGGTTTAAAACAGTGCGGCTGGGTTGAGGAGCCAGACAAGAACAAACTAACCCCCAATAGGCAGCATGAAGATAGTGACAGAACCAGTAACCGGGATTATAGAAGTCATTTTAAAATAGACCCAAAAAATCACAATGAAAAATTTACATGTCATAAATTGCATTTAAAAAAATAATAAAATTGATAAGTACTAACAATGCTGATAAAGGAACAAAGCATACACACACACCCACAGTATCAGGAATAAAAGGGACATAACTATGAATGGTATACACTTGAAGATAATCATTGAATATTAAAAATAATTTTGTTTATTTTAGAAGTATGTTTGTTGTAGAAACAATAATACAAGTTGCTAAAGATATAAGAAAAAAATCTGTTTAAAAAACTGAATTGTTAGCCAGGCATGGTGGTGCAAGCCTTTAATCCCAGAACTCCGGAGGCAAAAGTAGAAGGATAATTATGAGTTAGAAGCCAGCCTGGGACTATAGAGTGAAATCCAGGTCAGCCTCAGCTACAATGAGACCCTACCTCAAAAAAAAGGAGAAAAAATTGAATTGTTAATTAAAAGCCTTTTCCACAAAGAAAACTCTAGGCCCAGTGGGGAATATAAGAGAACGATACCAAGAAGACTCCAACACTCGTTTAACAAATGAATGAAATAGGTCCCATATTGTTTTGTGAGAACAGCAAAGCTATGACCCAAAAACTAACAAAGATGTTTAAAAAAAGCAAAATTACTCTCCAATGCTAATAGACATAAAACTCAAAAACCCTTAACAAAATGTGTAAAAGCAGTTGTATTCCATGCATTGGTGGATCTATCCAAGAAGAGCTTGACCAACACTCAAACAAATTGATGCACATTATTCAACAGACTGAATAAAAGAGAAGAACATATAGTCATTTCACAGATGCAGAAAGTATTTGACAAGATTCAACACTCCGTCATGCAAATTCTTGCAAACAAGGAAAAAAAAAACTGTTCTCAGTCTTACATAAGATATCCTCATATATCTATAGGAGCATTTGTATGATGGCATGAATATATACAATACTACTAAACTGTACAATTAAAGTGATTAAGGTAGTAAGTTTATGGTATATATATTTTACTGCAATATTTTTCAGGCTGACCTGAGAACAGAGACCCTCCCACCAGCCAAGCCCACTGTATAGCAAAGGGATTGTTGCAATTACCATCTCATTGCTGTCACAGAACACCTGACCAGAAACAGCTCATGGAAATACAGGCTTTATTCCAGATCAGAGTTTGCAGGGGAAGTTTCATTATGGCAGGAGCAGGAAGCTGGCTGACATCTTCACATGTCAGCTTATAAAACACAGCAGTTTACGTACTGGGCTTGGATGGACTTTGGCTGTATCACCTCAAAGCCTATCTGTCCCCAGCAACACACCTCTTCCAGCAAGGCTCCACCTCCCAAAGGCCCACAACTTTCCCAAATTGACTCCAGTTGGATACCAAGTGTTCAAAACACATGAGCCCATAAGGAACAATTTATTCAAACCACCACAGGGGCCTCTCCACAACTTTAAAAATGACCTCTTGGAGCTGGAGAGATGCCTCAGTGAATAGTTCTTGCAAGCATAAGAACTTGAGTTTGGAACCCCAGCACTCAAGGAAATGCTGTACAGACGAAGTACCCCTCCTGTAACCCCAGCACTTGGAGAGGTAGAGACAATCCCGGGGCATCCGGGCTAGCTAGACTGGCCAAATTGGCAAGATCTGGGTTCAAATGAGAGAGCCTGCCTTAGTAAATAAATTGGAGAGCAAGTAAGGAAGACGCCCAGCACTAACTTCTGGCTTCTCCATGCACACGCATGCACACATGTGAAAATGCCATGCATGCACTACATACACGCTCACAGTGGCCCCTGATCTTGTCCTTCTCTAGAGGGAGCTGTCCTCCCTCCTCTGATGCTAGTTTCTCAAGCACCACCTGTCATGAGCATGGACAGAGCCCACAGGCTGCCATGGGGGCCCTTTCTGCTGCTCGTCACTGGGCTGGCCAGCACCCTCTGCCTCCCAGAGGCTCCTTTTCTTTGTCTGCAGCCCAAGGGAGCACCTGCTCTTTGCAACCTGGCAGAAAGACTCCAGTTGAACAGTGCATTTGCAAATGATCAACAGAAGGGCCAGGGCTTTACATCCCCTTCTAAGGCACACTGGTCATCCCTGCTCCCTGTCCTTACTGACCACTACAGCTACTCAGTATTAAGCATGGGCTTTGTAAACTTCTTTTCATGTTTGACCATGACTTACTTAATAGGTCTTCAATCAAAAGTCATCTCTATTGCTTCTAGGAGATTTTTTTTTTTTGCTTGTCCAGATAACACTGACCATCTTCACAAATACACCTTTACTTCTATCCATGTGTAACTAGAACTTCTGAGCCAAACAGAATGTGCATTTTAAATTCTGATAGACACTGTCAAGCTGTCCTCAAAGAGGTTACACTGGTTTACATGTTTGCCAACGAATGTGCCGTTCCTTGTCCCTGTGTTTCTTTTATTGTAATATATGTAAAAATTTTACAACCCATTCATGCTCTTTAAATTCATTTGTTTTAAATTTTTGGTGACCTGCCTAGTCAGACTTTTTACCAACTTCTTCTTGGATTTACTGGAAATTTTTCTTCAAGGTTTGTAACACACTTTAGTTATGACTAAAGTTAGCCCTTGATTCATAAAGAAAAAAGTGTATACTTTGCAGTCAGATAAGGGTTTAAATATGAAATCCTCCTAGTGGCCTTTAGGAACTATTAAGCAGTGGTTAAGAGAATATAGCTATGTTCCTTTGGGCAAGTTATACAATCTCTCAGAAGCTGTTTGCTCATTCTAATTAATGGGGATAATTAAAATTATCTCTCAGGATTTTGTGAACATTAAATTATATAAATGTGACTTAATAAATATTAAGAAACAATAATGATCACTCCCACCTTTCTTCGCCTCTCTCAGGCCATTCTAGAGCTGGGGTCCAGACCCAGCCTCTGTTTCTATAGCAACCTCCACCAGGATCCAGAAACAAATCAGGCCTTTTGCTTCTGACTTGTCTCCTGGAGGTCAGTGCGGCCAGGGCCTCCCAGCTTCAGGACTGCCTGGGGAATTACTGACCGCAGATGCACACTCCCTGGCGGCCCGAGACTGCTTCTCCAACAGTCCATTTCCTCATAATCTCTTACTTGCAAATGCAGCCTGGTTCTGCATGTTAATTGCTAAGGCCCTCATGCTTTAAATAAATCTCATTAATAACTGAGACTACAGTTCACTTCATCAATCTTGTTTATCCTTGGCTCAATATACATGCATGTATATTGAAAGTGTCAGGCCGGGGAGAGGGCTTAAGAGTTAAGAGGGTTGCTGCTTAAGTATGAGGACCTCTCTGGTGGAAAACTACCAAGTTGGACTCCCCAGAACCCACATAAAAAGCTGAGCATGGCCATGCATATCTGCAATCCCAGTGGTGGGGGAGGAGCATGTAGAGATTGAGGAATGGCCAGGGTTCACTGACAGCAGCTCGGGGTTGTGGGTGAGACCTCATCTCCAGGAAATACACAAATGAGTAATAAGCATAAGACACCCACCCTTCTCCTGTGGCCTCTGCATGTGCCCCTGGCACCATGCATCTGCACACACATTTCTATGCACCATACCACACACACACACACACACACACACACACACACACGTTCTCTTTCTCACGCTCTCTCTCTCTCTCTACACACACACACACACACACACATACACACACGCAAAATAAAAAACATGATTGGCTTCTTTTTGTTTTCAAGATATTGAAGCTCTAATTATATATACTGTTCTGCTTTATTTTTCCTCCTGAAATTCCTTTATTTGAGGAGGTGGGTTACTGTTTCATTTTTTTTTAATTATTACAGTTGTATGCTGCTTCCCCCATACTCTGAAGTAACTGCTATCCCTACCACTTTAAAGACTGATGTCAGTCATTTAAGCATAAATTCATTTCCTCCACAGAATGAGCTCCACAAGGCCAGTGAACTCCAGAGGAATCCAGCCAGGAGGCAGCCCCATCAAAGTTGAGGCAATTTTCTTATGTGGAGTTAGTCTGCCTATCTGTAACTTCAGCCAGAGAGTTACAATTTTTCCCAGTTACACTATTGTCATGGTATTTTCCAACATTTTCTAATAAGAAGAAACATCTAGGGTGATTATTAAATAAAACAAAAAACTCTCTAGTCTTCCTCCATACCCTACAAATCAAATATCTGGAAGAGCCTGGGATTCCATCTTTTTAACAAGCCCCCTCGGTGATTCTTGTGGTGAAACAATTTTCTGAATGATAAAACTTCTTACACTTGAAGGCTATTAATATCTACCTTTAAACTTTGCTTTTTGCACAATGACAAATTTCTTGTTTCTACAACCAACCCTTTTAAGAAAGAGTCTCCATACCATCTTCCAACCTTTCCGTTTTCCAGGACAATGTGGAATTCTTATTGAAATACAGTTACAATTCTGATCCTCAAATGTGTCTTCTTTTCTTCTTGGAGTCACAAGACCAGTAAGAGACTGACATGAGGGAAGTTTTGCTCTTGGCCCAGAACTAGAAAATGAAGCAGAAAAAGTCTCACAAATCAGGTTCTCAACACTCCCCACCCCCCAAAAATGAGGGTGCTATTGAGGTTAGGGGAGGAGGAAGATTTGAGGACCAGTAGCAAGGTGGTGCTTCATGACATCTTCTGTGGAAGGGATTGGGTCTATTCCAGAGAGAGAGGCTGCTTCTTTCAATCCTTACACGAGTGATTCCCAAGAAGATACTGGTGACTGGGACTTTCTTAGGAAACATGATATATTCCATAGATGATTAAAAGACAAGGGTAAACAGAGTATCAACATGGCATCCTTTATGACTGAAACCAGTTTTGCATAGTTCAATCCTGAAGGCTGTTGTATAGCATCTGCTTGGGTCCCACATGTCTGCTTGGCCAGGTAGGTGAGTATCTTGTAAGAAACAGAATGCTGGTCAACCCAAACTTTTTTATTAGGATTTGAAGGGGTGCCTTTTAACAGCATGTAATGAATATGCATTCATTCTTTAAACAAATGCCTATTAAGTACAGAGTATTGATGGCATTGTATAAGGTATGAAAGTAAAGGATAAGACATTCACAGTTCCTGCATTGTCCTCCTAAAGAAGAGAGGCATTGGATGGAGGTGGAAGGAGAGAGAAGAAAGGGAGAAATACAAAAAGGAATAAGGGGAGGAAAGATTGAAGAGTGGGAAGGAGAGACAAGGAGAAAGGAAAGAAGAGAGAAAGAGAGACAGAAGGAGAAAAGATTATTTAAACATGTATTAAGTGTTATGAAAGGAAAAGCAAGGGGCTGAGAGAGGGTGGTCAGGGACAATACCTCTGAAAATGTGTCAAGCTCAGACCAAAAAGACAAAAAGAAACTACCAGGTGTGGTGTCACATGCCTTTAATACAAGTACTTTGGAGGTTGAGGTAGGAAGATCACCATAAGTTTAAGGCCAGCCTTGGATACAAAATTCCAGATCAGCCTGGGCTAGTGTGAGGCCCCGCTTCAAACAAACAAACAAATAAACAAAAAGCAAGAAGGAGCTCATCAAGAATGCTGAAGGGACAGAGGAGGAAAAAGGTAGTATTTATTGGGCAGAGAGCCTTTTCTAGATGAAAAATTGGCATATCCATTATAGCTGAAGCATGAGATACTTGAGAGACTTAAGGGCAAAGCAAGAGAGATAAACAGAGCAGACCATCACATGGGAAGACATATACTTGCTAAAAATGAACTTGGATTTTATTCTATCTGAAGCATGAAGCTAATATAGGATTTTAAGCTGGGATGACATCTGGTTTTTATTTTAAGAAGGTCAGTCTTTAGAATATCTGATATAACAGTTATGTGAATCAGTCTTTCTCTTCTCCTGGATGTTATGCAGAGGCAGTATGGAGAATGGGGAGGAAACACACACACACACACACACACACACACACACACACACACACATACACTTAATTTTAGCTATACTAAGACAAATATAAATCCACAGGCTTCAAAATGTGCTAAAAGATGTCCCCAAAGCAGTTAACATAAGGCAGAAAGTAAAGACAAGAAACACAGATTTTCAAGAGAGTTCAGAGATGTCAGGCACCAAAAAAATAACCTTCCTGAAGGTGAAAGGTGCCCAAGTACAAATTCTTCCTCTTATTTACCATACAATTATGGCAACAGAGGTGAATAGGGCCCAGATACCTTTAATTGAAAGAATACAGAAAACCAAGAAAATAAAACAGAAGAACACTTGAAGGTAAAATTAAAGAAATTGTTATTAAGTCTTGAATTTCCACTTTGAAATGCCATAGCTTGTGGCAAGGAAGATGCTAAGGGTAATAGTCTCTGATTATAAGATAAAACTAGAAAGGAAAATTATAGACCTATATCCCTGATGAACTTAGATGCAAAAATTGTGAATAAAATCCTTGCAAACCGAATCCAACAACACATCAAAAGTATTATCCACCTTGACCAGGTAGGCTTCATCCCAGGGATGCAGGGTTGCTTCAATATATTGAAATCAATCAACATAATCCACCACATTAATAAACTCGGTAATTTCAATTGATGCAGAAAAAGCCTTTGACAAAATCCAACATCACTTCATGATCAAAACACTTGAGAGACTTGGAATAGAGGGCTTATATGTCAACATAATAAAGGTAATATATAAAACTCTTAAAGCCCAAATCAAACTCAATGGGGAAAGACTCAATGAGTTCCTGCTGAATTCAGGAACAAGACAGGGGTGCCCACTCTCACCACTGCTCTTCAACATAGTACTTGAAGTCCTAGCCCAAGCAATAAGACAGGAGAAAGATATAAAAGGGATACAAATTGAAAAGGAAGAAATGAAACTATCCCTTTTTGCAGATGACATGATCCTATATATAACAGACCTGAAGGTAAGTACCATTAAATTACTGAAGTAATTAATTCCTTCAGCAAAGTGGCATGATACAAAATTAACACACAAAATCCAGTAGCCTTCCTTATGCAAATGACTTGCATAAAGAAAACGCAATCAGTGAAACAGTCCCATTTTCAATAGCCTAAAAAAAGTCAAATACCTTGGGATAACACTAACCAAGGATGTGAAAGACTTGTATAATGAAAACAATAAAAGCACTCAAGAAGGAAATTGAGGATGACATGAAAAGATGGAAAGATCTTCCATGTTTCTAGATAGGTAGAATTAATATTGTAAAAATGGCAATACTTCTGAAAGCTATATATATGTAGATTCAATGCAATACCAATAAAAATATCAGCTTCCTTCTTTGCAGACATAGAAAAATGAATCTCCAACCTTATTTGGAATGGCAAAAGGCCTCAGATATCTAAAGCTATCCTTAGTAAAAGAAGCTCGTCAGGCAGTATCATCATACCTGATCTAAAGATATACTACAAAGCCATAGTAACAAAAACAGCATGGTACTGGCATAAAAACAGAGATAGACCAATGAAACAGGATTGGAGACCCTGCCCTACCTAAGCTCAAACAACTATAGTTACTTAATATTCAACACAGATGCCAACAATGTTAACTGGCATAAAGAAAGCATCTTCAACAAATGGTGTTGGACAAACTGGATAAATACTTGTAAAAAAAAAAGAAAGAGAAACAGAGAAAGAAAGAAACTGGACCCACTCCTCTCACCGTGCACAAAAAAACAACTCAAAATGGATCAAAGACCTCAACTTAAGACCTGAAACTGAAAACCCTGGAAGAAAAAATAGGGGTAATTCTCTACAAGACATAAATAGGGAAAAACTTCCTGAACAAACCTCCGATAGCGCAGGAAGTGCAACAATCACTTAACCAATGGAAACTCATCAAGCTAAAAAGCTTCTGTACAGACAAGCATACCATACTCAAAGCCAATAGACCACCATCAGACTGGGAGTTAATCTTTGTCAGCTACATCATGGATAGAGGTCTAATAACTAGAACTTACAAAGAACTCAAAAAGTTATATAATATAATATCAAACAGCCCTCTCACAAAATGGAGCACTGAACTCAATAGGGAATTCACAGAAGAAGAAATACAAATGGACAACTCTCATTTAAAAAAAATGTTCAACATCATTAATGATCAGGGAAATGCAAATCAAAACAACAATGAGATTCCACCTCACTCCAGTCAGACTGGCAATCATTAAAAATTTACCAACAATAGATGTTGGTGAGGATGCAGGAAAAAGGAACCCTCATTCATTGCTGGTGGGAATGCAAACTTGTACACCCACTATGGAAAGCAGTGTGGAGGCTCCTGAACAGTACGATATAGAGCTACCAGTGGACCCAGCTATCCCTCTACTGGGCATCTATCCTCAGGACTCCTCATTTCAGGAAAGACATCTGCACAATGATGTTTATAGCAGATCAGTTCATAATAACTAGGAATTGGAACCAATGTAAATGCCCATCTTTGGATGAATGGATATCAAAAATGTGGTACATATATACCATGGAATTCCACTCAACAGTGAGGAAAAATGATATAATAAAATTCAATGAAAAGTGAATGGACTTGGAACAGATCATACTTAATGAACTCACACAAGAACAGAGAGACAATTGCCAATATTCTCCCTTAGTTCTTAACCAGACTAAGTTTGAACAATAAGCAAACCTGACATGAGTTTCAGGAGACAGACAAAGGGGATGGAAGGAACTGGGGGCTGTGGGGATGGGACAGAGGGGGAGAGATGTACACTAATCTAAACCCACAATAAATTGACCTCATAGAATCCTTTCTTCTGCACAACTAGTTCTTGAGGTAGCCAGGGCATTGTATGGTGACAAGGGCCCCGAAGAGGGTGGGTGGAAGCCTACCTCTAGGACAAATGAGCCTCTACTGCTGTCACACAACACTGAGAAACCCTGCTGGATCCAGAAACGAAACCAGCTCCCAGAGGTTAACCTGTGGAATGCCAGAAGGTGTTACACAAGCTGCCAGGGGAATCAAATCAACAATTTTCCAAGAAAGCAGGGGACATCCTTATGCTACACTGACCAATGGGCTGAGAATGCAGAGCACACTGCTACATGGCACAGACAAGCAAGACAAGAAGCGCCCATCTGTGCAATAGTGGCACTCAACCTAGGTGAGTGATCAACAGCTGGCTAATTGGCTATGAGATCTTCTCAGTGGCAGGGAACCCTTAACTGGTACAGGGACCCAAGGCAACCCTGAATGGAGAACAAGAACCCGATCTCCAAGGGGAAGTCCCCACTAACCGTAGCTCTACAGATAGGCTACACCCTTTAAAATCTCACCAAATTAGCAATATTTGTCTCATTTAACCAATATTATCTCACTCCGCTGGAGATCGTGTTTGCATTTCTCAGAAAGCAACCAGAACTGTGGACAACCGAACTCCACCAATAGGACCTGAGATGATGGGGGACACCCAAGCAGGAGATGAACCACCCCTAACTCACCATTTAGAGCCCTAACAAAACCTTTAAGGAAGTGGTGTGATGAGCAAAAGAGCTACTTCCACAGCAAGTCAGATATCCTATGGAAGATAATGGAGATAGACACCAAGGATGCCCAAAATAGTCTAAAACACAAATCCAGAGACTCAAGAACTCAACAATTAAGCAAACTTAAAACTCCCCCACCATGACTCAGGGAAATTTGCAGAAGAGGCGGCAGAAAGATTATATGAGCCATGCTGGTTTTTGAGGGTTTTCTCTAATAACACATGATACTGAGCATCTTGTTACATATATATATATACTAACAAATTTTTTAATTGCACAGTAAACAGAGAAAGCGGGACCTGGTGGCACAAGCCTGCATCACAGCCCATTTTGAGGCTGAGATGGGCGGATCATTTGAGCTTGTGAGTTCTAGATCAGCCCGAGTAGCACAGTCCCCATTTGGACAAGGGAAGAAATAAAAGGCTAAATTAAATTCATAGCTGGCCACATCTATAAAATGAAAGTGAAAATATCATTTAAAACTTAAATCAACAAAGAATGTATGTATAAGCATACTAACTGGTCAAAAGCATATTAAGAATATTGACAAACTCAAGTTATAGAGGCATAGTAAAAGAGAATATGTGAATTTTGTATTTCTTTATTTGTGAGTGGGAGAAGGGAGTATTGGTGCTCCAGGGCCTCTTGTCACCCTAAATCAATTTCAGATACAAGCACCAATTTGTACATCTGGCTTTACATGGCTACTGGGAAATTGAACCCAGGCTGGCAGGCTTTGTAAACAAATGCCTTTAATCCTTGAGCCATCTTCTCAGCCCAACTTTATCCTTGTAAAGAAATAAAAAAGCAAGAATATTAAATGAAATTACAATTAAAAATCATTTTAGTTTTTTACTATCAGAGGTACTATAGAAAGAAACCAATACAAAGACAGTTTAAAAAAAACCTCTAAATACAAAAAAAAATTGGCAGAGCTGAAGTCAACACTATCTCACACATTATTAATGTTCAAATTTGATTACAAACAAATGCTACCTATAAAATACATACCAGAGGTAAAAACAGTTATACAGCAAAGATAGAGATGGTAGTTTGTGCTAAGGTATACTAGACAGATACAAAAAAAAGCAGAGGTCATCATATTAAATACAAGGTAAGCTAGAATTAAGGCCAAAAAGCATTTGGTGAAGCAAAGAATAAATGATCTAGCATGCTTAAATAATTAACAGGGTACATCTGAGCAGATATACATTAAATTATATCCTTTTTTCTGGTACCAATGTAAAAAATGAGCATATATTAAACTCACAAAGAAAACTTCAACAAATTCTAAGTTGTAGAAATAGCGCAGGCATTTTCTGTGCAAAGGCAAGAAAATTTTAAATTGAAAACACCAAGTTCCTTCTACCTGAAAATTTTTAAAACTTTTAAGTCAGAGGGTCTGAGAGGAAAGCTAAGAAGAAACCGTGACTGGTCTGAGCAAAGACCAAGATAAGGCAGAACCCACAGAGTCCCGACGAGTCATTCAGACAATGTCAGAGGAAGGAATCTTTAGGATAGTCATAGAAGTCGGTATGAAGAAAAATACTCTTCTGACTCAAAAATCTAAGAAGTAAGAAAAATAAATGGAAAGAAAGTAATAGGAATTAATAACAAATCAAAGCAGAAATTAAGGTTGGAGAGTAGTTCAATGGTAGAACACATTCTTAGCATGCATGAGGCTTGGGTTCTGAACCCCACCCTTCAAAAGCAGAGATGCTAGAAAGAAATGGGAGTCAGTAAGTCAAAAAGTGACAAGTTAATAGGCCAGCAGAGGACGGTGAGATGACAGCTGGTTTCCCTCCTAGAACGTGTCTTGCCCCAGCACCTGGAAGCTCTCCAGGCAGGAAGCTCACACTGTTGGCCTTTTCAGGGAATTGCAGATGCTGCCCCCTCTGGAGGGCATGCTCTTTCCCAAGTGGTGCACCTCCTTGAACTGCACAAAGGAAAGGCAGGCCTGTGCCCTTCTGGGGAGTGACTATGATGGCCTTTCTGCAGCTGCCCCAGAAGTCCTGGAGGTGGTCATAGAAACTGCACCAAAGCATGACTCAGCCACCTTCTGCTCTTCTCCCTCCCCTACAGCTGTGCATGCTAATGGTGCTCCCTAACAAACATCTGGTACACTTGATTCCACCCCAGAGAAGTCCTCTCCCTTCGGGAACCTAACCTGTAACCATCTACAGTGAGGGAAGGAAAGACCGAAGTGCGTGTGGAGAGTGAAGCAGTGTAGGAGCCACCACGGAGAAGAATGTAAGAGCACACAGTATTCTTAACAAGAACTTTCAGGGGAAATGTGACTACATCAAGTTAACCAAATGAATCAGAAAATCAAAATGGTCCTGCCCCATAGGAAAAAGAGAAAGGCAACAATGAGTTGACCCCCAAAATGACAAGAAGTTCCATAGAGGAATTCTTTCAAACCCTCAAAAACAAAATTTTAATGTAAACTGTTTCAAAGAATGAGGAAAATGTTCAAATTACTTTGATTTTTTTATAAATGCTAATTTTAAAGCAATTTTATTGGGTATTTTAATGTTATTGGGTATTTTTATGAGCATACTTGAAATCGGTCATATTTCCTTTAAGTTATCCTCCTCTGTCCCCTCTCCCCAGAACTTTAAAAGCAAAGAAATTCCCTTAAAATTACTTGATATTATAATGACATATACATGTCAAATTACTTTTATTAAGCAATTAGAGTAATGATAGCAAAATCCATCAGAACTTGCACAAGGATGGTTCCAGCTCGAAGACACTCATCAAATACAGACTGGACAGCTTATTCAAAACTAATCCATCATGACCAAGTGCATGTCTAGAAAGTCCAGACAATTCAATATTAGCAAAACTATTAGTACAACTTACCATATTAAAACTAAAAAGGGAAAATTATATAATCATGGTCATAGATGCTAAAGCAGCATTTGCCAAAACTTCAACATACCAATCCTGACAAAAACCCAGTAAAGCAGGATGTTTTTGTGGACACTACTCAACATGACATATCTATTTCATTCCTGAAGTAAATAGGGAACCTACCTATGTTAATTGCTTTTACATAACTGTGACACTTTCCCTGAGAGAAAAGAGGAAAAATTTGTTTGGGCTCAAAGTTTCCAAGGATTCTGTCCATGGTTGGTTGGCCCCAAATACTTGGGAGAATGTCACAGTACACCAGGAGCTTTCCCTTCCTGGCACCAGGAAGCAGAACAGAGCAGTAACAGAAGGGATTGGGTACGATACAGCCCCCAGGAAATAATATCATTTACCTCCTAGAATTGTGAACATTGAGTGAGATGGTGCATACAAATCACTTAGTTGTAACCATCTTAAGCATAGTGTTTTGAGGACTAAGTACAACCACATGTAGAATCTAGAAAATGGAAGTAGTATTGGTTCTCTGCGGTGGGCCCTTCTCATCCTCCCCCAGCTCTCCAGAGAAAGGGGAAAGCCAAGACAGGCATTCAATGCTACAAAATTGGACACTAGTTAGAAAAAAATAATAATGGGAGAGAAAGATGGCTCAGGACTGGTTAAAGGCACTTGCTTGCAAAGCATGATGACCAGGGTTTGAGTCTCCAGTACCCATGTAATAGCCAGATTCACAAAGTGGTGCATGCATCTGGACTTCGTTTGCGGTGACAAGAGGCCCTGGTGTACCCATATTTGTTCTCTATCTATCTATCTATCTATCTACCTACCTACCTACCTATCTATCTATCTGTCTGTCTGTCTGTCTCTCTGCTTGCAAATGAATAATAAATTAAAAACCTTTTAAAAATAAATAAAATAATAAAAAATTATAAGGGAAGAGTTATAAGATTTTAAAGAAAAAGAAGAAACCCACAGGACCCACTTACTGGAAACCCAAGAAAAAGTGTGTGCCAAAGATCAAAAGTAGCAGACACTCAAATCCAGCAGAGTCAGAGTCAGAGAGAGAGCCACAATGAAAAGATCCCGGGAGCCTCTGGGATGAGAGCCCGGGTGCCCCCCAGCCCAGAGCAGCTGAGGAAGTCTCTGCGGGGAAGACTGAACGCTCCCATCTAAACTGGGAATAGACCTAAATGAGCACCTGGCAAAGAACCCACTAACTCTAGGGACCACGGTGGGCCCTGCTCACCCAAGCTTGAACTAACAGCTAGCAATAGGAAAATGGACCTGAGTAGTGGACAGAGAGCTGGGGGCCAGAAGTTTAGTGGCATTTGGGCACAAAGGGGGCACCTGGCAGCATGTTTCCTTGGAGACAATTTCTCCTTGTGTGATATACACAGATTTATATAAATCTAATGGCTAGAACTGTTTTTCAACAGCCTAAGCAAGACCACAGTAACTATCTAGGGAGGAGAGAAGCCAGGAAGATCCCCCAGGGGTAGTTCAGCCCCATGTTTTCAGGGAACCCAATCTTAATTCAAACTCAACAAATGAGCTTTTGTCAGAAGGTCAAGTAGTTCCTGCCACGTAATCACTGAAGGAGCCTTCAGAGGCAGAGAGCATTCGCTAAGTGGCTTTTCCACGATGAAGGGTGACCAGCGGTGATCTTTATTTTGCCATTAATGCTGTCCCTCTCGGTGCAGGTGAGCACAGACTCTGAAGTGACTCAGAGTTCCCGCAGTCGACCGCCTTTATCCTGTTCTCAAGCTTCTTTTTACTTCTCATCCAATCAAGCACAATTAAGACATATTTATGTTTGCTGTTGTGTTAAGTAAGAGTATTCAGTCTTGGAAATAATATTGTGCTATGAAAGACGACATAGTCACATTTTACTGTCAAGGTCAACAATGAAATCATTCGCCTGTGTTTGCCTTTACTTTTCCCATCGGTCTTAAATTTTCTTAATTGAATTCCTTGCCTGAAAATGTTAATGAACACCTTCTCCCAGCTGAGGTAGCTTACAAAGATGTACTTGCACAAGCTTTCAGCTTTCTCTGCAAAGGTCATTATTGAAACCCCCAGTCCTCACCTGAGTTCTGTGATGTTTGGACCAGTGAGCAAACTTAGAACACTCTTGCTTACTGTTGTTAAGTTAGCCACACAGCACTGGGATGAATCTCCAAAGCTGACAGTTTTGGGTGGAATGTATTTCTTGATATCACAGATCCAGGGGAAGTTCCAGAATGGCGACAGGTCCAAGCAGAGAGAGGAACCCATCACCAGCCTCTCAAGCAAGCACACTCAGACTCAAAAAGCAGGAACCGCAGCTTGAGCACAGACTGCTCTTTGCATATCTATAGCTAGAATTCCAAAGCCATCCTAGACACACCTTAGGACTGGACCCTAGTATCTGGCTAAGGTGACACACCCTCCAGCCAGGCACCTGGAGAAAAACTTGAATAACTCTTGAATCGGTTGGGGGACATTCCTTCAACCTACCACGCTTACTAAGGTCAAGACTCTGAGGACCGAGGTAATCTAAGTAAGTGTGGTATGACATTGATATGTGGTCATGACAATGCTGCCTCCCACGAGAGCTATGTACATGCTAAATGAATGCATGCTCTCTGCCTGTAGGTACCATTTGTTTGCTTTGTTTTACGGAAAATTTTTATTTACGGACATGACGTTTTTTGAT
Source organism: Zapus hudsonius (assembly GCA_004024765.1). Classification (NCBI taxonomy): domain Eukaryota; kingdom Metazoa; phylum Chordata; class Mammalia; order Rodentia; family Dipodidae; genus Zapus; species Zapus hudsonius. The sequence continues at coordinate 14,509 of PVHP010014335.1, read as the reverse complement.
CCCGTCCCTTCCCATCATCCTCAATCCACTCCTCCATCTTCCACTGAGCCCCTTCCTCTCTCCAACCAGTCCCTCAACTATTTGGATGTCATTCGTTATTTGCACCTTCTTTCATCATCTTGACAATATGTGATGGGCCCAATATTTCACAGGGAAAGACAGCTGCTGTGGGGTCGTGAATGTGGCAGCCACCTCATGGCAGGAAGTCAATGCTCCAAAGCACTCCTCCCCTTCCTCCACGTCTTCCGTTGTTTGCCTTTTGCGACGTCTTCTGCAATGTTGCATGGGCCTTGGCAGGTGTAATGGAGATGTACCACTTAATACTGTTTAACTGCCATTTCTTCTCTGCACTTGGATGTTTGAGTCCCTGAGTAGTCGATGACATCTATGAAAAAAAAAGCTTCTCTGATCAAAAGTGAGAGCTGGACTGGAAAGCTGGCTCAGTGGTTAAGGTGCTTGCTTGTAAAGCCTGATGTCCTGGGTTGGATTCCCCAGTACCCATGCATAAAGTGGCACATGCATCTGGAGTTTGTTTGCAGTGCCAAGAGGCCCTGGCTTGCTCTTTCTTTCTGTGTTTCTCTGTCTCTCTCTCTCTTTCCTTACTAATAAATAAATAAAATCTCTTAAATAGCGAGAGCAGCACTACTATTTGAGCATAAACATGAGGATTAAGAAGGTAATGTGATGGGCACAACATATCCATTTAGTCAAATAACAGTAGTAGCTTCCTGCTTAACACCTATGACCTTCCAAGCCATAAGCTTTTGCTTAGGTGTTGAGTACCAGGTATGAATTCTCTCCTGTGGAGTGATCCTCGAATCCCATCAAAGAGCAGTTACCCCCATCACAGTCATGCCACTATTGCCCTGGTGGGCTCATTGTACCTGGCTGGCTAGGTTTTTAGTTGTTAGAATTCACTGCCAGCTAAGATTGCTGTTGAGTTTTCTCCCCCAGAAGCCTGCATAAAACTTTCCAGCACTATGGCCACTAGCCAGCAGGGAGGAGGCTTCCAGCTCAGCACCAGCTTCATTTCTCAGTCTCTAGCAACCAATGCTTATGGTGCCTTTGCAATATGGTCTTACCTTTTAGCTCTGGTGGGCAACCAACACCATTGTCAATTGCCTGTAATATTTGGGGGGGCACCTTATGGGGCTCCCTGACCAAAAGCTCACTGGGAGTTTTTCTACCTGTGGGCTCTAGAATTCATTTGATAAAAACTAAAATAGTTCTTTCAAAACCATAAGAAGCACATTCATAATAAAGAACTCTGAATAATTTTAAAGCATATAATAAAGTCAAATGCTTATTTAAAGCTTTGTCATTGGCACTGTGCATGTAGCTCAGTTGGAAGAGTACTCTCCAGGCATGCATGAAACCCTGGGTTCAATCCCCAGCACCACATAAAAGTGCATGTGATGATGTGGTGCACACCTGTAATCCCAGCACTCAGGAGGCAGACACAGGAGGATCCCAAGTTCATCTTTAAATACATAGTATGTTCCAGGCTAGACTGGCTACATAAGAACTTGTCTCAAAAAAGAGAATATATATATATATATACATATGCATATATATATACATATACATATATACATATATATTGTGTATTGCTATGGAGATACAAATTAGTATAAACTTTTTAAGCTTTGTGTGATAAGACTGATCAAAGTACAACATTACTGTGATGACATTTACAGATCATTGATGCAAAGCTTGAATGGCTTTTAATCCCAGCACTGGGGAGGCAGAGTTAGGAGGATGTCATGAGTTCAAGGCCACCCTGAGACCACATACAGAATTCCAGATTAGCCGGGGCTAGAGTGAGACTCTACCTTGAAAAACCAAAAAAAAAAAAAAAAAAAAAATCTTATTTAAAGAACAAAAAAAGACACCTAGGCTGAAAACAATGCAGGAAAAAGCAATAAAAAAATTGCTTGGAATGTCTTTCAAAGACCAGGCAAGAATCACTTAAAGTGCTGGGGAAATGGTTCTGTGGGTAAAAGTGCTTGCTGGGATGACCTGAGTGAAGATTCCCCAACTCATGTAAAGCCAGACAGTGGTGAAGATCTGTCCTTCCGGCCCTCCTCTGGCAAGAGCGGAGAACCCCAGAAGCTCCTGGGCCTGGCAGATGACAAGATGGAAGACGAGGACTGGAACTTGAGATTGTACCCTGACCTCCACTCACATGGCATGGCACGTGTACACCCGTATCCAAAGGTGCATGCGCGTACACACCATGCATTTACACACAGAGAGCTTTTTAAAAAAGAAACAGAATCGCTTAAGAGGAGAAAACTTAGTTGAGCCCTGTACTTTGAATCTGACCGAAGGTTTTGCATCCAGAAAGATAGGCACCCTGCAATGATGCATCCTTATGCGTTCAGACGACACATGAAGGCTAGGGGGGGCGACCCTGGATCAAACACTAGCTGAGCAAGCATGATCTGAGTTCAGATTCCCAGAATCCACAAAAAGCCAGGCACAGGAGCAAGGACCTCTAATCCCAGCACTCATGTGGCAAGATGGAAGAGAGGAAGAAGTCTCTGGAAGCTTAAGGCCAGCTTGCCTGGCCTACACAGCAGCAAACGAGACCCCGACTCAACAATATAGCGGTGAGGATAGACGCCCAAGGTTGTCCTCTGACCTCCTCCACGCATGCACCATGGCAACATGAGCCCCCCCACAACACACACACACACACACACACACACACACACACACACACACACACACGAGCTCTGATTGGGCTAAAGCCTTTAAAGGAATTTGCTATTTGACTAGTCTTGATTCGCTTCGTTTTAAATGATGTGCATGATGGAGGGTTGACTTCCAAACTCGGTTTGGTCAAGCTAAAGAAATGTCTAATCAGACCCGTGGGTCAGGCATTAGAGTTGAGCAGTGCTCTCTCTGCTACTCATTATAGAGATTCATTATGAAGTCACAAGACAGCACCAAGTCTGCTGGAATTATTATTAACTTCATTTTGTTCGGAATGGCCTCGTTGTCATGGGGACATTAAAGTTTATACTTTAAATGGTGTCCAACCATCTACCCATGCTCCCAAATGAAAATTTTAAATTTATGTTTCAAAGTATCCACTTAGATTTAATATATTAAGATCTCTCCCTCTTTCCCTTTCTCTTTTCTGCATCCCTCACCCCAGAATTTTTTTATCCTTTCTTTCTTCCCAGGAACACATGGTATATTGCCCTGAAGGTGAATATAGAAAACACAGTCACATCACAGACCACACCTGGGTTTTCCTCCTCGACCGCCCCACTGACCACACATCGTTTATAGCCGGCAAGGAAACCTTTGGGGAAATCCTTTTGAGAACCAAGGATTCAAAGTGTGTGAGACATGGAAAATCATGAGGCTTGCATTTCTTTATGATGTCGGGATAAATAAAGATCTCTGGGGCTGGAGAGATGGCTCAGCGGTTAAGGCACTTGCCTCCAGTGCCTAAGGCCCCCGGTTCAATTCCCCAGGACCCACATAAGCCAGACCCACAAGGTGGTGGCCCTGGTGCTCGCTCTCTCTCTCTCTCTCTCTCTCTCTCTCTCTCTCTCTCTCTCTCTCTCTCTCTCTGTATCTCTGCTTGAAAAATGAATAAATAAAATATTTTTTTAAAAAAAGATCTCTGAGAGATTGTAAGACAGCAGGAGACGAGAACTGTGGGAAGAGGGGTGGTGTCATGGTTTGATCCAGGTGTCCCCCACAAACAAATGAATATGTTCTGATAGATCGATCCTCAGCAGTTTGGGTTTTACAACCTTGATGAAGCTGTGTTGTTGGGGGCGGGCTTATGGGGTTATAAGCCAGCTTCCCCTTGCCAGTATTTGGCTCACCTTCCTGCCACTGTTTGCAGTGCTGTGGCAGAGGTGATGTCCAGCCCTCTGCTCATGCCATCGTTTTCCCTGCCAGGATGGAGTCTCCCCTGGAGTCCATAAGTCAAATAAACCCATTCCTCCACAAGCCGCTTTTGTTTGGGTTCTTTCTGCGCAGCAACAAGAAAGCTGACCACAACAGGTGGTGAGGCACTCTGGAATCCTAATGAAATTCTCCTTCGGATAGGAGGGGAAAGTGAGTTAGTGGAAAAGAAGACAGCACTAGACCTCTGACTGCAGTTCTTGGTGACGTTTATTGAAGCTTCAGATAGAGAAGGTTCATCTGATCCAGTGCATGTTCTGGGTGGGAAGAGGGGATGAGTGGGCAGCGGGCAATGGGCAGTGGGCAAACTCCAGCCATTGCCTGAGCCACTGGGTTATAGAAGCCCATTCTTGGTGCATCTCTAGGTCCTCTGAAAACTCCATAGCCCAAGTCCCCAAGGTAGGGTTCCCCTGCACATTTCTCCAAGGGACCCTGCCTCACAGCAGAGACACCTGTGAAAAGGATGAAGGACCAATCAGCTGTTTCTGAAGCACTTTAACAAGATTTGGTTGTTTGTCAGTCACAGCAATCGAGAAAGGCAAATAACTGTGGCTTTGTGCTACTTTGGGGGAAGCTAAGGCTCAAAGGATGGAGTCAGGCTGAGGCCCCAGACCCCTGCGGCTCCAAATCCAGCCTGCTTCTCATGATGCTCTAATGTGGTTCTTTTTAGCTTGGGTTTTGATTTTTAAGTCAGGTTGTTACTAAATTGCCCCAAGCCCCAAACTTTCCAGTGCTGGTGTTACATGTCTGCACCAGCTCGCCCAGCTTGACTGTGATTCCTGAGAAGATTTAACACTTCACCTTTTAGGGGGAAAGTTAGACTTTTGAACATGTCACTAACATTATTTCATTATTTCCTTTTCTTTTAAATTTTCTGAAAATGTGCACATAAGTGTGTGTGTGTGTGTGTGTCTGTCTGTCTGTCTGCCTGCCACAGTCTCTTGCTTCTGCAAATGAATGTCATGTGCTTGCACCATTTTTTGCATCCAGCTTACATGGGTAACTACGGAATTGAACATGGGCTGGCAGGCTTTGCAAGCAAGTGCCTTTAACCAATGAGCCATCCTTCCAGACCCTAGTTTTTTTCTTTGTCTTTCCCCTTGTCCTGTGTTCCTGAAACATTTTCTGGAAGGTATTAGAAAAGGTGACTCCAGGGCTGGGGAGATTGCTCAGTGGTTAAGGCACTTGCCTCTAGTGCCTAGGGCCCTGGGTTCAATTCCCTAGGTCCCATATAAGCCACACCCACAAGTTTGTGGCCCTGGTGTTCTCTCTCTCTCTCTCTATCTATCTATCTCTCTGCTTGAAAATGAATAAATAAAATATTTAAAAAAAAGAATACGTAAAAAAAAGAAAAGGTGACTACAGTAAATTCCAATAGGTAGAACATGGATGGAAAAAAAAACTTGTGGAGATTTTTTTTCCAAATAAGACTCCTACAATCTCATAACGCTTGATCATGTCCCCAACCTTTTGTGTATTGAAGAGAGCTGGAGTGTGCTGTTTACCAACTGAGTCACCCCACAGTTCTTTGTTTTCTTCTTGCCATTGCTTCCAGAATTGTGCATCACTCTGTGCAGAGAATGCAAATGGATACAAATGGATTTTCTTTGCTTCTATTCATTCTAATTCCATTTTGTTAACTGAAAATGCCCTGGATGGATGGAAACGTGCCTCCGGAGCTGTTTCTTGAACTGTCCCACAAAGGTTTTCCCTCACTCACTAAAACTGTCTTGCTACCTTATCAAAGGTTTCTTTCTCAACCCCATCTCAGTTGAATGTGTAAGCCAGGTGAATAAGTACAGGGAAGAATAGATCCACCAGAGATGAGCAGAGGAGAAAAATATCAGACCAGTACTCTTCGTTTCTCTTGAGATCATATTGTAACGGAAGATGTGCCAGTCAGCATATCTGGCAGATAGAAGGCTTGAGTAGGAAGGACTTTATAGATCATTTCTCAATCCATTCCATTCTCAACATAAGCTCTAGGGCTTTCCAAGGTCACACAGCATGAGAGTTAGTGGATGATCCAAGTGTGGCTGTGTTCCAGCCCAGGAACTCTGCAAGGCACTGTATATGCCCAGCAGATACCAGCTTCCCGAGAGTCAGTGCTAGTGCCCAGCACTGCTGAGAGCTAAGGCTCAACTTCTTTCACTTTAAAACTGAAATAAGAAAGTTAGTCAGGACCCACTGGGGCAAGGAGCCCAACATTTCAGGCAGGCACAAGGTGATGGGGACGTGAAAAATATCAACTGTCAAGATAACCAATATCTTGATATAATATTTTTAAATATTATATATATTATATTTAATATATATTAAACATATATATATGATATATGTGACATACGACATCCTGGCAAGAGATGAGCCACCCCAGACATACCGTGGATGATCCATATGGAACCCCACAGAGAATGGTGGGACAAGCAAGAGACCTATAACCACAGCCAATCAGTCAACACAGGATAAGCCAGTGAGACAGACACCAATGATTTTCAACACAACCTAAAGCAGAAGTACAGAGACCCCTAAGTTCTCAACAATAAAGCAGCCTTAATACTCACCCACCATGACTCAGGGAACTGAGCGGAAGAGGAGGTGGAAAGATTGTGAGAGCCTTGGAGGGGGAGAATATCCAGAGACATGACCCCCCCCTCAGTAACAACATACTAAGGCAGGCAGAACCTGGCTGACTCCTAGGCTATTCATGGTCCCCAGCCCCAAGGACTGATCCAGACTGCCCACGGAGGAGGATATCCAGCTGATTGGGGATGGGGAAGAGGGGCATTAGGGAACTGGAGATAACAACTCATTGTTTGCCCATTAAATAATGTAACTCATTATGGACAATAAAAAATCAAAATTAAGGTAAAAACATTCACTATGAACAAAATATGAGCATTTTAAATAAAGATGGGGTCTGTAATGATGCTGTATCGAGCCATATTGGCACCTGAGGTGAAAGATGTGTGTCCTTTGCATACATTTTTAATGTGTATTTTAATGCTTAATTTTTTAGAATATTAACATAGTTGAAAACAATGGAAAAATTGAAGCATATTGAAACCACATTACTTTAAATATTTTATTTGTACTCAAAATAGATTTATTATCACTTTAATTTCCTGGCTTTAGTCAACACAAACTCATCAATAATATTTTCAAAGTCAAGTTATTTGCTTCCCTTAGTTTCCACTGGGAGAATTGCTGTGTCTGACAATTTCTCTCAACTTAAGTGACAACCTGAAGCAATTTTAAAATTAACTTCAACAGATCCTGTCTTTATTTAAAGGTCTGAAATTCTGTCCCTTTGGGGTTTTTGAATTGCTTTTAGTTTCTTCTAATTTTGCACAAAGATGTTCTTTATTTTGATTTCTAGTTTTGAGTGTCCCATAAATTTATGTTCTAATCTCAGCCTGTGTGTGTCTGTCAGGCAAGATCTCTCCTGGCCTCTTATACAGCCGCTCCTCCTGCTTCACCCTAGAGTGATCAGAAACTAGTTAAACTGATAAGGAGTGTGGGGATATGAGTACTAAGATGGGAAATCTGGAAGAATACAGACTCACCCTGTATTATTTAAGTCAGAGTTTCCCAGGGAACCAGAATCAATGCTATATATTGGTTATGTATTATATAAATATACATCTTATTGCATTGCTTTACATGTATATGTACCTCATATATTAATTATGTATACACGATATCTATAAGATTAGACCAATGAACTTCTCAGTCTCCATAATCTTATAAACAAATCCCACATAATTTTATCGAGATTGGCCCACGCAACTGTGCAGGCTGAGAAGCACTGTGATCTGTGGTCTGAAAGCTGGAGCCATAGGAAAGACTGAGATAGGATTCTAGCCCAAGCCCAGAGGCTTTGTAAACTCACAGAGCTATGTCCATAGAACCCTCCAGAACCAAGAGCACCAGTGTCCACTGGAGGAAATGCACACCCCAGCTCCAGAAAAGAGAGCAAATTCACCCTTTCTACCTTTGTCTTCCATCTGGGCACACACAGATGGGATGATGTCCCTGGCATTACTGAAAGTGATCATCTGGCTACTCAAATGCTAAGTTCTACTCAGATACTAAGCTCTAGTCAAATACTAAGTTCCACTCTAACATTCAGCTCTACCCAGATACTAAGCTCCACTTAGACACTGAGATCTTGCAGAAATACACAGACACACCCAGGAGCAATGCTTTGCCAGCTCTCTGGGCATCCTTTAACTTAACCAAGTTGACATATAAAACTAGAAATCACTGGACTGGGTAGATTGCTCCACGCTTAAATGCACTTGCTTGCAAAGCCTTTTAACCTGGGTTCGATTCCCCAGCCACCTATGTAAAGCCAGATGAGCATTCATTAGCAGCAGAAAACACACACATACACACACACACACACACATTAGAATGAATAAAAGTAGGAATTACAGGCTCTCTTCCTACAGGAGGCTTAGCTAAGGGAGGAGAGGGAGAGACTCTCAGCCTGAAAATGTAGCTGGAGTTTAGGCTATTTTGTGGAACTACACATCCTATGTTACTGAAATGTGATTTTATAACTTAATGCAATCAGAAATTTTCCTTATCTGAGAGGAACCAAGTAAATGTGGGGTTTGCCCTAGATAAAATTTGTGAGTCAGGACAAGTGGCTGCTCAGAGCACATTTGAGGCAGGCCTTTTGGGTGAGCTCAACAGCGTATTGCTTTGGGCTCATCCTAACAGTCACTCCATTTTGTTCATTGCAATGGTTATGTAAGGTTCCACTCCATTGAACAGGCTTCTATTAACAAAACTGTCCTAATAGGGACAGCTGTAGTTGGGACATGGTTGAAAAGTGTCTCCCGGGGCTGGGGACATGGCTCATTGGTTAAAGGTGCTTGCTTGCAAAGCCTTATGACCTGAGTCAATTCCCCAGCATCCACATAAAGCTAGATGCAAAGTGCAACTTTCATCCATGACTTCAATGTAACCATGTGTCTGTGACAATGTGAGGCGGAGCCAGGAGAATCTGAAACTCTAGGAGCAGCTAGTCTGACCTTCATTTACAGCCTGGAAGTTCATTTGCAGTAGCAAGAAACTGTCTCAAAGAAGGTGGAGCACAGACATCTTGAGGTTGTCCTCTGATTTCCACACGTGCACAATGGAATTCATTCATGTCCAGATAGGAAGATGGATGGATGAATAGATAGACAAATAGATAGATGATAGATAGGCAGATATGATAGATAGATGAGAGAGAGAGAGAGAGAGAGAGAGAGAGAAGATATATGGACAGTCAAAAAATTTTAAGTGTCCTCAAAGGTTCATGTGATAGAAACTTGCTTTCCAGTATGGCACTCCTGAGAGGCAGAGGGATCTGTAAGAGGCAAGGCCTGATAGAAGGTCCTTGGGTAATTAGGGACATGTTCTCAGAAGGGATTATGGGATCCTAGTGTTGTGCCAAATTTTGGGGTCCCCAAAGACCACTCAGGAGTCGAAGCAATGCAATCACATTAGGGTCTTTATTGCAGACTCGAGCCAGGTCTCTCTCCCTTTACTGACACAGCGGATCAGGGAGAAGAGCCCTGAGCCCAGAATTAGCAGGGTTTTTATAAGGATTTAAGCAGGGGTAAGGGGTTTCCAACTTGGCAGTTACATGATTGGTTGACATTTAAAAATTTCTTAGCAAGTCCATAAAGAATATATTTTGGCTATATGTGATGAATTGATGTCATAACATCTTGACCTCACACAGTGCTGTGTAAGCTAAAGAAATGGGTACAAGGGCAAAACTGAGTACCTGGCAATCATGTAGTTTCAAAGTCTCCAAACAACATACGTGAGTCAAAATAACTTTTCAGAACACAATCAATTTCCCAAAACATGCATATCAAGTCAATTATTTCTGCACTTGGGTTGCCCTGCTCGTTACCCAGGGTGACACACTAACCTTGTATAAACTATTCTCTGTCTTATCTTTAAGGACTCCTTTCAGCAAGGTTTATTTTTAAAACTTTTTTTTAACTTTTTTTTAATTTTATTTATTCATTTTCAAGCAGAGAGATACAGAGAGAGAGAGAGAGAGAGAGAGAGAGAGAGAGAGAGAGAATGCACCAGGGCCACCACCTTGTGGGTCTGGCTTATGTGGGTCCTGGGGAATTGAACCTGGGGCCTTAGGCACTGGAGGCAAGTGCCTTAACCGCTAAGCCATCTCTCCAGCCCAAGGTTTATTTTTAAATGGCTGTGTTTATGCTAAGACCATGTTATGCTTTACTGGGGTCTCATTCTCACACTAGGTCCTCTGGCATCCTGTTGGCATGATCTCCTCTGGGTCTCATATGCCCCTGCTGGAAAGGTCCTCACTCAGAGCTAAGCTGATACAGGTACCACACACTGTTGGATACAGGATGCGAGCCACATAAACCTTGGTATTCATACAGTTAGTCTGCCTCTGATGCTTCATTATAGTTATGAAAAATGGACTCATACAGTGTCTCACTAGATCTGTATGTTTCTGCATTTCAGCCCTGAATTTATGTGGTTCAGAGTCATACTCTGAAAAGAGGGCTTTTGTTTAGCATTATTTTCACCTTTGCAAGGAAACATTCACTTTTCTTGACTGCTGGAGTTATAGCTCGGCTGGCAGAGTATTTTCCTAGTATGCACAACTGGGTTCAATCCCCAGTACCACATAAACTGGGTTTGGTGGCAAAAGCCTATAATCTCAGTACTCAGGTACAAACATGAGAATCAGAAGTTCAAAGTCATTCTCAGCTACATAGAAAGTTCAACGACAGCATGGGCTATATGAGACCCTGCTTCAAAAAGACAAAAATAGGGCTAGGGAGATGGCCTGCGAATAAGGCATTTTCCACCCAAGCATGTGGATCTGAGGTTGGACCCCCACCCAGAACCCACATAAACTAGATGTGTAATCCCAGCACTCCTATAGCAAGATGTGAAGTGGAGAAAAGAGAATCCGGAAGCTGGCAGTCCAATTAGCTTGGCATACAAAATAGCAAACCAGAGACCCTGCCTCAAATGAGGTGGAAGGTCAGGACACCCCATGTCCACTGACCTTCACACGTGTTCACCCACACTCATGTGCACAAACACACATACACACACAAATAAAAAATAAATAACTAAATAAGTCTTCTAGCCAGGTGTGATCATCCAGGCCTGTTATCCCTGCACTCAAGAGGCTGAAATAAAAGGAGCACCAGTTCTGGATCAGCATGGATAGTGAGTTTGAGCCTAAGCTACAAAATGAGACGATCAAAAATTTAAATTAAAAACGGAATGACCCTTAATGCTATTTCTGCCCATCCTGACGTTTAACTGTTCCCTTCTCCTCCTGAACTGTTAGACAAAAGCCAAGAATATGGCCTAACAGTATCTCTCTCATAGAATGAGTTTTTTTAAAAACCAAGAAATCCCTGCAACTACTTTCTTTTCTCCTTCCCCAATTACAGTGTTTCCTTTTCAACCACATTGCACTTTATCTTGGTTTTAATATCTTCCCCCTTCAACGATATCCCCCGGTAATTTCCTAAGGGAGGTTTAAATCTTCAGTGTTCATATCTCTATTAACTTGTAAGGCTCCCTTCTCCAGGAAAGCTTCTACTACAATAACTCAATTATTTCAAGAGAGATTGGAAAAGGGAATGTTACCTGCAAAGACCATTATGTCTGCGTGAAGTGGAGGCAGTACAACTGGCTTGAAAATTTGGGGAGGAAGGAAGGTTCACTCTAGGGAGCATAGCAGTGGGAACTAACCCACCTTCAGGGGTACCACAGCAGGATACAGGATGGCAATTATTACTGTTGGGAGCCAAAGGAAAGACTCTAATCCCAAGAAAGGCTTCACAGAAGTTACCAATTTAGATGCTAATCAAGCCCCGAATGCCCAGGTTCATCATACCAGCCAGGCTAAGAAAACTGCATGCTGGGCGAGGAAGAAAGCAGGCCAGTGAAGAACGTTCCTTGCAAGCATGAGGCCCTAAGATACAGTGTTCCTGAGGAATAAAACCCCAGGTTGTCTCTAGAGCACACACACGTGTGTACACACATATACCAACACTCACACACGTGAGTGCACATGCACAAACTGTGCATGTTAAAAACCTAGGAAATAGCCTTTGTTTTCATGCAGCCATACGCAGTCCTGCAGTTATTGTTTTTCTGCTTTTGATGGGATGCTGGGCTGTGTCCTCTTAATGATGGACAGTCAGGGACACTTTATGTCAGGAAAACCAGAGAGTGAGTGGAAGGGAACCGGAAGGAATGGAGAGTACAAGCCCCATCTAGTGGGGACAGCAGGTACCAGTGCTGTGGGAACACTGGCTTCTATAATCAACGAGTGTGTGTGCGTAAGTGTGTGTGTGTGAGTGTGTGAGCACGCATGTGTGTGAGATATGCATGCATGTGTGCGTGTGTGTGTTGTGCGTGTGTGTGATGTGCGTGTGTGATGTGTGTGCATGTATGTGTGCACACGCTCATGTGAGTGTGTGTGTGTGTGTGCCTACGTGTGTATGGTCATACATGCGTGTACACTTCTTGTTATTGAGATCAGATCTCACTTTATAACGCAAGTTGGCTTTGAACTTACAATCCTCCTGCCTCATCTCCCAGTGCTGAAATTACAGGTCTATCCTGTAAGCTGAGCGTGAACCACCCCATTTCCCCACCACCACAGCTGGGAGAAGTAAAAAAGAGAAAACCACCCAGATAATCACATGCTCTCATCCTATTCCTGAAGGCTGGTTCCTTTGGCTCCTGTTTTTGTTGTTCAGATAAACTAACAAGCACAAGCCACAGAGAGGTTTAACCAAGGAGAAAAGACCCACCTAAACGTGGGCAGAACCATCCCATGGGCTAGAATCCTGAGCTGAAGAAAACAGAGAAGGGCAAGCATCCCTCTCTGCTTCCTGAATCCAGACACAGCTGCCTCACGTCCTGCTGCCTTGACTTCCCCGAATGATCCACTGTTCTCAAACTGCAAGCCTACATAAACCCTTCTTTCTTTCCTTAAGTTGCTTTGGTCAGTGAGAAAAGTAATGGTCTTCTGTTAGCAGCCTCGAGTTGCTGACATGGCGGCTTCGGTCTGGGGACACTAATGACACCCTTTATCCCAGGAAGCCTCGACTTGCATTAGGACGTGATGAAGTCCAGCAAATCAATGTAATTCATATTTTCCTATAGAATCAATTTGCAACCATTGGGACAATCTGTATAAATCTATTACTTAAAGTGGCTAAAATATTGAAGACTATGTAGTCTATATATTGGAGAATAACATTTTAACCATGTGATCCCAACTTAAAAAGGAAGATTACAAAGTTAAATTTACATTGTGGGGCTGTGGTGTAGCCCGGGGACAGAGAACTTGCCTGGCATACCCCAGGGTCTAAGTTAAATCCCCACTACTGAGAAAAAATATAAGTCAATTGATTTTTTTTTTAAGTGCCTAGGTTTAGAGAATTTTGTAAGTTTACATTTAAAATTTGAATAGTCGCTGGTAATTAGATTTATTATATTTTTTGGCAATGCTTTAGAACTTGGAAAAGTTGCTTATTCATTTAAAAGGTTTTCAAAGGCTTTCAAAATGTAAAAGAATATATTCATAAATAATCCTTAAGTGACTTGACATAATTTTATCCACTGGGTTTGATAAATAACAAGACATAAAAAACATTTAGGAAAAGCTAGATTTTTTTTATTTGTAAACACTAATAAATCAGTAATTTTCAAATGCCAGTTAGTGCAAATAGCTCTCAAGGATAGCAGAAACCGTGTTCTGGCATTGGCTTTGTGACGTTGGATAATTCCTCTATCTGCTGGTACTTCAGGTTTTAAAGTAAAGGAGGGGCCTAGCTCTTACCGAAAGCCTCTACCAGATCTAACATTCTAGAATTCCAGGACTGCTCGATCCATTTGCCATCCATTTTGGCATACTGCTGATTTGAGAGGGTGCTCAGGAAGCCTACCCCACCTTGATAAGAATTCTGTTTGGCGGTCCTCCAGGGACACGTTTAGTTGATGGCTTTTGATAGCATCCTACTCTCTTGTTTATTTTTAAGCTTCAAGAAAATGCTTCCTTCCCCAAACCCAGCTAGGACAAGAGGACAAGGAAAAGTCATAAACAGGGAAAGCCTGTGAGCTACAAAACATGCCAACTCTTCTAACCTCAAGAGAACCTCCACTTAGACTCTGGATCTGAAAGCCACTTGCCTATTCGAATCACTTGGGCACACGACGTCCAAATAGCTGGTGGAGACAGTCAATTCCATGCCCACATCAGTCACATCAAAGCAGCCGAGCGTGTTGAATGTTTATGCAAGAGGCGGCCAGCTGCCTGTCTTTGTTATTAGCTGAGCTAGCGTGTCCAATGGTTACAACAGACAATCACTGTGCTGGCGTCATCTCCCACTTCTCTGAGAGTCTCTCCAGCCTGTCCTGGAGGCTTCATTCCTGATCACTGATTCCCTCACCTATGTTCCAGTCTCATCAGTTTTGCTCTGGGCCACTCTCCAGTCACCAGGCATTAACTCTGAAAGAGACCTGGTGCATCCCCTGACTCCATGGTCTGCAA